>APFE031445663.1:97547-117117 GCA_000404065.3 Pinus taeda
TTGTGGTTGTTTTCTTCATTGCGGCTTTTTCTTTTATTGTAGGGCTTGCGCCCTTCTGCTTGGGGGTAGTTTGGGGAGGATCAAGTTGGTTTTTGCTACGTGTGCTAACCGGAAATGCTTCTTGATCCTCTTCTTGTGGGAGGATGAAATCCCACATTCCTTGTAGTTCCACAACTTCTTCATCATCGGTTTGTCCTTCAATGGTTCTCTCCTCTTCTTCCTCTTCTTCGAATTCGACGTTTGAAATAGCGTTGGGTGGTTTCGTATCCATTGAAGGGCCTCTTTTAAAATTTCTATAGGGATTTTTCGAAGAGGTTTCTGCCACTTGTTTCTTTATGTCGATCATCTCATTGGACATGGTTTTTAATACTTTCTGTAACCCTTCCAAATCGAAAGGGTCTTTTGTCTGTTTCTTCTTGGAGTCTTCCTTGAAAGAGGTCTTTTTGGACTTACGTTCTTCTATCGCAGATCTCTTTTCTAGAGCTACAACGCGTCTCTCTACAGCTATGGCTTCTGTCAGATTTTCGACTAAAGTTGTTTTATTCACCCTATCTACGAAGACGGCTAGATTTGATGGTAAGGCTGTGATATACCACTCACATCGCACCTATTCGCTAGGTTGGGAAGTAGCGGGGATTTTGTTGAGGATCTTATTAAACCGCAAATTGAAATCTTTGATGGGTTCTTTGGTTTCGGCTTTGAGATTGGATAGGTCACTGATTAACGTTGTCGTTGATCTATCGTCACCAAATTTGGTGAGGAATTGACTTTGAAAGATGTCCCAGCTTGTTATAGACCTGGAAGGTAACGAAAAGTACCACGACCCGGCTGTCCCTTGCATCGTATAGGGAAAAAGCCGGACCACAGCATCTTCATTGGTAACTCCATTAAGATTGACAGAGAGCATGAAATTGTTAATGTGCTCTTCAGCTAGCATGCCGTTTCTGGGTTGAACTTGGGTAGCCATTTCTCAGGATGGGGCGGTATTTGGCTCAGGGGTGGAGGCATAAAAACCGCTCCAGGATTGTTCCACGGAGCTTGAGCCATTCTTGAGCTACTGGTAATTGCAAGTGTAGAGATGATCCTCGAGGTTTTGAAGATGCAGATAATATGATCTTGGATGATTGGGGAAGAGGGGTTGTGGAAGGTGGATGAGTGATTTGGAATGGAGATGTGGGTGGTTGACTTCACGGTGAAGGGGTTGAAATGGATGATGTAGATGACAGAGTTTCACCGTCAGAGTGCAGTGATGTTTTCCTTGCTCTTTTTCTGGCAGGAAGAGGGAGTTCGGTTGGCTGGATGCCAAATTTTCCGCTCTTTAACCTGGTCAGGGGATGAGCGGGAATGTATTGCGAAGTCACGCTACTTTGAGATTTATCAGACCCTATTGAAAAATAGAAATCCCTGGACTTTATGAATGAGAGTTTGAACTTCAGGGGGTTCGATGGTAGGCTGGTCTAAAATATTAGAGTATGTAGCAGCAGTTATTATTCAACCAACTTGGGATTCTGATTTTAAATTTTCTAAGGAAGTCGGAGGAGTTGATGAGGGTGATTTACTCTCAGAATGGTATTTAGATTTTGATTTAGGTGCCATTCATAGTCAGGCCCTCCTTCTAGCGCCAGTTAGTGTTGAAGCCCCGAAAATTGGGTCGACAACAAGGGGGATACCCACCCGGTACGGACCTTGGTTGGCAGCTCCTTATCCGTTTGGTATAGCGGGTCCGACTGGGGGTGACGGGACCAGTTTCCTGACCTTGGGTGCGTGTGTGTGTGTGTAGAGCTTGAACTATGCTAACCTAATGAAAATTCAAAGTAAATCTAATTTAGACTCTTTAAACTAACACTATGCTATTGTAACCTAATAAGAAACAATACACATAATCTACACTAACTCGGGGTGTATTCCTTGCTATTATGCGATCTAAAAAGATTTCGAATAATAACTGGTAATAAAGATCATTGAGCTATCATAAGAATAGAAATCATTAAAGATAAACTATTTTGCATAAGAAGTTAGGCAAAATAGTTATGAGCAACATATCGCATAATAAGTTACTTATATGTCAGATACAAAAAATACGGCTCCACCGTACAAAAGTGCCAAATGGTAACCCATACATTCATACAATGACATATAAACAACTGAAATTATAAATCACTTAAAGAACATAAGCAGATATAGTCAAGAGATAAAAGTACCATTTATGACTGGTTCCACTCACAAGCTTCAAGCAACAATGATTTATCTCTCCTTGTTCTAACATCCACTAAGAGTACAGAAGTGAAACATCAGTAGCAGATATAAAAAATGCAAGTAAAGATAAATTCCGATCCATCTATTCATCAAAGCCTCCTCTGAGGGTGCAGAAGTGCATGTTTTGAGGATAAGTTTTTGACAAATCTACAGACCCTTCTCTAAATGCATGAGAAGGGTTTAAATACTGCTAACTAATTAACTTGATTACATAAATTTGGGAACCGGTTTTCAAATGACCGTCCCTCTGATAAAGCAAATTATTTCTAAAATTAAATCTAACTTTGAACTATTTCTGTCTTTGCTTCTTTAGCGCTGTGAGTGTGAAGCATTCGACTGAGAGGGGTCGGTTGGTTGCCTTTCCCTTTGTGCATGTTTACAAAAATAGGAGTAACAAGGGTCGGCACCACCTCGTCGATAAACTATCAGATATTTTAAGAGAATCTCCCGCCGACTGAATGTATACTTGGTAATAACTCGAATTTTTCTCGAACTGGACCTGCTTTTGCTATTTTGGTTTTCTGTCTTTGTTAATGACTTGATGAGTCAGAAGAATTTACTTCTTGAGCAATTCTCTGGATTGGAAACTGTCTTTACCCTTCATTACGGGCTTTTCTGTCGTGCAAGCTTCAGGTATCTTTGTAGTCATGCTGCTTTTGTGTGCTTTTAACTCTGAGCTTTAGATGGCCTATCGTATGTGGTTCCTGCTTCTGAAGAAGCCTCTTCTGTGGCCTCTAAACATCGACGCTTTCCTCTTTTCCTTCCTGCACAAGAAAAATTACTCCATTTTATCTCCTGTTTTATAGTTGCGTGAAGGAAAAGAATAAATGAAAAATAAAGTTTGATATGAAAGCTTCAGATGTTGTGTGTGTATAATCATGACATTCAAAATGAACTGACTCTTCGAAAAACGAAAAGCGGGCATTCGTATGATCATTAATTTCTTTTTACATGCGTGCACCTAACTTTGATTAAAGGACAACTTTCCTTTGAATGTTGTGCTGAGCAAGATCTCGTGCTTCATCGTAGATCGCAAATCGCAGATTGTGGATTAGAGATCGCAAATCGCAAATCGCACATCGCGGATATTAGCCATTGCGTCTTACTCTATGCGGATGCTGCGATATGCGACGTCGCATATCGGCCGTCGGGGATTTCTTAAGTCTCTCTTGTTAAGAGCACTCATGATAAATGCGATGCGATGAGTTTAGCGTCACTTTTTCGTGGTTTGATAAGCTTATAACAAGAAGTGTTTCCTTTGCTTTGCTGCGATAAGATTCTAAGGAAAAACAAAAATATTCAAGGGGAATTTTGATGAATTTTTACTAAGGGTCCCCCATTTTCTCGGGGTTGTTGCTAACACCAAACAAAAGAGGGGGGTTGTTAGTGACCACAACACATCTGTAGCTCCTTTGTTGGTTAAAAAACACCACATGTATAGTAATGTTTTGGTTTGTACCTTTAACATCCAGAGGGATTGCCACCAGCACTCAACCATCTCTAGTTCATGCTCAAATATATTGAAAGAGTATCCTTCCTTAGGGGTGTATCATTTGCGAGGAGAAGCGACCAAATTAATTCATCCTCATGATCTTAGATTCTGACATGGGTTTCTTTTGGAGTTCTGATATGTCAGTTCCAATCATTTCTCCAATTTTCAGGGATCATGAGATCATGAATCGATTTCCAAGCTTGCAAAAGCCAAGTTGTTTTTTCCTTTGTCAGCAATCTTGGATAGATATTTTATGCCTACAGATTCTAGGAATTGCCTAAGTTCGATCAGTAGTAGGTCAGTATTCCCACAACCCGACTAAGCATCTTGTCCAATACAAACTTGTTCACCAGAGTTGATGCACCAAGCCAATCCAATCTTAATGACATATATAGAATGTGTGATTACTCTCCAGATAGTGGAGGCCCTTGATCTGTTCCTGATTGGGCTACGGATCCATTCAAGAGTTGATTGGATGGATGTACTTTTGATATACCATCTCTTTCCATAAACTGGTGGTGTTGAGTATTTTCCAACCCATTTTAGACGCAAGAGCTTTTGAGAAACAATTTAAGTCCTTTCAACCCCAACCACTCTACTTTTTAGGTTTTGCATTGCAGTCCCATTTGACCCAAGCAAAAGTCCTACCATCTTGATTTCCTCTCCATAAGAATCTATGACAAATTTGTTGAATTCTCCGAGTGATACCTTTATGGATCCATGCCAGTGCCATCTAGTAAATTGGTATGGATTCTAGTACATATTTTATGAGCACTAATCTGCCTGCTCGAGATAACCATCGCTGCTGCCATACATTGATTCAACATTCAATTTTGGCTATGAGTCAAGTCCAATCATCTATTTCATAGTTATTCAGCTTCAAGTGGTATCCCAGATACTTGATTCCATTCTCGAGTTCCAAGTGTATGTGTTGTAATTTTTGTATAGCATATATTCTTTCATTGAGGGAATAATTAACTATCATGATGGAGGATTTGTTTTGATTCACAGTCATCCTGGTGGCTTTACAGAATAAAGTTAGTATTTGCAGGAATTTGGAGGTTTCTCTGATTGATCCATCAAGAAATACGAGTACATCTATTATCACAAAAAATTGATCATCTAGGCATAACTTACTAGATGGATCGAATTACACCATGCAAGGCCAATTTTACCATAGTAAAATTGTTTTCACTGTGAAAAATTACTTAATAAACCACATTTGTTAAACAATTTATAATTAAACTCATGAAGAATAATTAAGTAAATCACTATTTGTTTAATTATCTTCTAGGAATAATTAATTAAACCATTGTTTAATTAATATTCCTTGTCACATTTGACCCAATTATGAGAAATAATTAGATAAATCATTAATTATCTATTTTTTCTCTAGGAATAATTAATTAATTACTAATCAGTTATTATTCCTTGTCAAGTTTGACTAAATCCCCTAGAAATACTTATATAAATCATTATTTGTTTATTATTCCTTAACCATATTTCTTGAGATGTTAAATAAAACATTTATTTATTTATTATTTCTAAATAAAAGTTTAAATACTTTTTCCCTCTAACCAAATATAATAAAATATTTCAAATGGTTAATTCTAGAATGGGTTTAATAATATTTTATTATTGCTCATTATTTGAGGATAACCTAATACTTTGTTATAAATAGAAGGGTTTTCCATTCATTCTTCACTTCCGAATATTTTCATTGTTGCACTCATTGTTGCAACTCTGATTATTATCACTATCGCACACCATCTTCTTTTCCATTTGAGTTCTCATTGAGCTCAAACATTTTGTTTGCTGAGTTTTACACATTATAGAGGAGAGAGACTCTACGAAAGATGAAGACATTTGAGGATAGCCAAGAACCCATCCCATAGAGGGGGATTGGTAACGTTATTTGTTCCCTTCACTGGTGTTGCTTAATAAAATATATTCTTTATATATCTGGTTTCCATTGTATTATTGGAGTTACTTGCGCTTATTTTACTATTCCATTTTGTTGTTTAACTATGATTATGGCATCGTAAGGGCTTTGACAGGTTTTGTTTCTATCATTTGCTGCATATCTACAATGTTTAGCAACCATTTTCATTCTTAAGGTTGTTTGTCATCCACAGCCTAAAGTAGTTTCTTTTCATACACATTCGAGAAGAAAACACAATAACAATTTGGCAACTCCACTGCATTTTTAATTATGATCCAAAAACCTAGGTGTCCTTCAGGTTTCATCTTAGGGTTTTTCTTTTTTTAGTATCTTAATGTTGTTTACTAGCTTTCTAACCCTAGATCGGTCAAATTTCTAACTTTCGTAAGTTTTTTGGTCTTTTCCGCAGGTCACAAGAACCAGCCGCAACAGAGACGACAAATTTTTCAGAGACTTGGCGACTAAGAATCAACAAGCAATAATCACACCTTTTTGCCCCAAAAGTGTGATTTGGAGGTCTAGAGTGCACTTTCTAGCCCAAAAAGTGCGATATGTCAGGAATCAGGTTAGTACTTGCAATTTTTAGGGTTTCTGAGATTTTTTCCGATCTGTTTCTTGGTTTTTCTGAGCGCTGTCTGTTGGGTTGGTTTACCACTGTCTTACCTCGCTTAGCCCTTTATCTACTCTGTTTTGCTCGTCGAAGTGGAATTTAGCCTCTTTAGGGCTTCTAGTACACTTCCACCTTTAAAGGAGGAGTTTAACTGAGTAAGAAGTCTAAGTTTTTGTAGAGGTTTCAGCCATATTTTCTAGATCTGTACCTTCCTGTTTCATATCTCCAAAGATAGGTTGTTTCCATCCAAAGTTTCATCTCAAACCTTGTTTGGTCATTTCAATTTGCCTTAGGGTCCCATTGGTTGCCCTAGGTTTCACACCCATATCCCTATATTTTTGCAACGATTCCCCCCCTTGGTTTTTTGTTGTTACTGCACCACTTTCTAGTAGCATAGTGTCATTTGATCCTAGTCACACTGATGCTTAGATCTCCTAGCTGTTTTTGTGTGTTTTCAGTTGATTTCGCCACCAACTAGCACCATGTTTGCAAACCCAGTTTCAGTGGGGTTTAGAAAGTTGATTTGTTGTTTGTTTTATGTTTTTAATTTCAGTTAATTTCAACAATATTTTTCTTTTTTCCAACACGATTTAGGCTTAATTAATAAACACACTTATACACACAAGCACACCTTAAGCGAAAGACACTCGGTTTACACTGCCATGCCAAGACTTAACTTAATTAATTTATCTCTCCACTGAGAGACATAAACATCTTGTTGATCTCCCTTCACCATTTTCGTGACACTTGTGTCTTCCAACCATTGCACCACCAAGGCATTTGTCATAGAGACTCTTAGGCCTTCATCCCTAATTTCTGCTTGGGCATATTACTCCCCCCGATAGGGTTCCTGTTCATAGTTCTCTGACCCCCATACCGACTCCTCTTCTGGTTCATCTGATTTCTCATCTAATTCTTAGCCTCCTTCACTGCATATCGTCATCATGTCAGGACCCACTGTAGGTGCAGGAACCCAACCTAGTGTTGGCTCTAGTTCTACCATGGTGGTCACATCTAGCGGAACCGTCTCATGAACCATTCCGATAGTTCCCATGCTACTTTTTATGGTTGGGTTAAGCCTCCCAGATTTTAGCCAGTTGATCAATGACCTTATACACCATGATTCTAGTTAGCCAGCTATGCCAACTAAGCTTCCCTTCGACATTCCCAAGTTTGAGGGTAATTTGGGAGAGGACCCCACCAATCACGTCCACTCCTTCCATATGTGGTGTTCATCCAATTCCATCACCAATGATTCTATTCATCTTCGATTGTTCCAACGCATGCTCACTGGAGACGATGTGAAGTGGTATGTTGACCAACTCACTGCCTCTCACTCCATTTTCAATGCTTGGTAAAGCATTCCTCTCATATTTTCAGTTACCTCTTCGATATGACACTAGTACGGAGCTCTTGACTGCATCCTGTCACTCCTCTACCACTCGTCTTTTCTATCATGTCCAGGAATGGTGTAGAAGGAGGAGAATGTGTCGTGCTCTACCCTTTGAAGACCATGTCTACCTCGATTGGTTTCTTAGGAATATTTTAGCAACTATTGCCAAAGATGTCGTGTCTCATTTTCCTCAGACAGAGGAAGAGGCTCTCCCTACTGCTCTGAGATATGACTTGATTTATGCTCAATCTGATTATGTCTGGACTCTATACCATTATACCATACCTCCCCTGTCCTGGTGGTGCCAATGCACCAGGGGCATCTCATGCCGCCGAAGGTATCATTGGAGCCATTTCACATCCTTCACCATATACTTAGTAGAGTTATGGCTATCTGCAGGGGGACACCAATTCCTCTAACACTTATGCCCCTCCTACTAACAACGTGTATTAAGGAAAAATCACATATTATGCATTTACCTAACCACATCAATAGATGTCAGGGCCAGATAGTGCTCAACCTATCTGCCAGACTGTTTTCTCTTCACCGTCTTATACCTATGCACTGTCGAGCACTCCAACCCCTAAGGAATTAGCGTCGTAGCCTCCCATGCATTCTTAGCCCCAGTAGCCACCACCCCCCCAAGGTTAAGTGTTTGCACAACAGAGTACGACCAATCCCAAAAATTCAAAGAAAAAGAATAAGGGGGAAGGTAACAAGGGTAACCAGGGTAACCAAGGTAATCAATCTAATCAACCCTAGGGGAACTAGCCTAACACCAACAACCAACAACAAGGCGACCAACCCAAGAAGAACAAGGATATTCGTATGAAAAATCCTTGTGCATGTTGTGGGTTACATGTTCATTATAGTCACGAGTGTCCCCTCTTACCCCAGATGCACCAAATGTGGGAAGCCCAAACAACTTCTAAAGGTCAACCACCAATGCAAAAACCGCCTCAGAATCCTGTGCCATCTTAACCGGTCGTGCTCAAAAATCCTTTCCCTCAACAAGGATTTGTTACTGCTCAACCTCAGCAAGGTCAAGTAGCACAACTTCCCCAACCTTCTGGTCCTGGTGAGTACCAGATCCTTATGATGAATTCTGACAAGGTCAATACCTATGATATCAAATTCCAAACTCAGTCCCATTAATATAAAAATCCATCGACTTCGTCCACCACTGATTCCAAAACCAAAGCATCTATTGAGCCTCTTACAACACCAAATGGTCCACTACAGACCCCTCAACCTAAAATTGAGTCAATTCCCAAGATCCTTAAGGGGTCATTATGACGTAATGCGACTTCTAACCGAGCTACCCATACATAAAGTATATTAGACGACTTGGCACAATCACTTTCTGCCATGTCAATGCTGGAAGTCCTCTAGTCATGCCCATATCAAAACAAAGCTCTACTAGATCCTTTAGATGATCGTTTGATTGTCTTCCCCATTGATACATTAGAACATCCTCCATTGCCTCCATCCCTTGCTTTCTAGATACGAGTCCGAGTCCGTAACACCATCATCTCCCAATGCATTATTGACAAAGGTGCATCCACCTACGTGATGTCCACTAGTGTTTGGAAGCAACTCAAGTCACCTGAACTGTTCCCATCCACCATCACTTTGCGTGCTTGGGACGGCCACTCCTCCCAGCCTCTCAGCATCTATAGCAATTATCCAGTGACTCTTGCGGGCAAGGTTGTCCATGTTGACATTGATGTTATTGATGCCCCTTTAGATTACAACATTCTCTTGGGTCGTAGTTACACTTATGCCATGTCAGCCATCGCATCTATTGTTTTCCGAAGATGTGCTTCACCCATGAAGGGAAGATCATCACTATTGATCAGTTGACATACTACAAGCTGACTTCATTGACCTCCCCTAAGTCCATTATCTCATTGATGTTTGACAAGCAGTCCTTTACCCCAATCACCAGTGTTTCACCTAGAGTCTACAAAGATTCCTCATCGTTAGGTGCTTTCCCCAATCCTCCCCCTCCTATCTCTAAGCCTATCGTTTTGGGTGTTTGCA
Source organism: Pinus taeda (assembly GCA_000404065.3). Lineage (NCBI taxonomy): Eukaryota > Viridiplantae > Streptophyta > Pinopsida > Pinales > Pinaceae > Pinus > Pinus taeda. Next base: position 107,284 of record APFE031445663.1, read on the forward strand.
TGTTACAAGCGTCATGGGCTGCTCAAAAGTAATATAGTACATTTGATCTGCAACCAGCTCCTCAACACCCTGTGGTTACCATCTTAGACGAGCCATCTGGTTCCACCCGCCCAAGACCACCTGATTTTGTGGGTGCCTCCCCTTTGTTCCCACCAGGAACTATTCCTCCAGGTCTCAACCATTTAGGAGTTGTTCCCCCGGGACATTACCCTGCAGGACATATACCTTTCTTGTTTCCTCCTTTGGGAATCTTTTTTGTCCCTATCATGGCTTTGTTAGTCCTCCCTAATATGACTTTAGGGATCCCAATGTGGTACATTAATCCCCCTACGAACACTCTGCTTGGTCAGCTAAGAGCATATCATGCTTTGACTCTAGTTCAACTACCACCTCAAGAGGAACGCACTCTTGTTGTGAAATCATTTGGACATGGGGGAAAATCCAAGAAAAAGGAACCTAAGGACAAGGATCCCAAAGCACCTTATGCTCCTAAAGCCCCAAAGCCGACACCCCCATGCACTTTGTGTCAGGTTGTTGGGCATGCAACTAATAAGTTTCCTAAGCTTCCTTATCTCAAACCTTTGGTTCATGAAACGTTCCTTGAGCCAAGTATCCCTGAGGTCCAAGTTACCTTACCGGGACTAGCCAAGAAACTCAAAACATTACGCACAAATAGCCTTTATGCATTGTGTGATAATTATGGTCACTATTCCCATTGTTGCCCTTGTCTCGACGAATTTCGTGATTTCCTTCAAGCGCTTTGTGAGTACGAGGCCACTCATAGTGGATCACCTACTCCTCTACCTATGGATTTTGGTACCACTAGTACACCAAAACAGGGGGAATCTAGCCCCACCATCATGATCCCTCCCCCTGATGTCGATATGGCAGACTCCACGGTCCATATCCTTTACCCATCGTCATCCTTGAGTTCCTCATAGGAAAACCTTTCCGAGGTTTTTGCGTGCGCTTCTATCAAACCTCTTTCGTTGGAAGCCCTGGTCTCAACATCAATAGATTTTCCATCTATTAGCTCGTCATCTTCCATTTCAGATGATGTGTATTTGAACCTTCTTTCTTAGAATGATGCTTAAGGTACCGTCGCCACATCATGTAGTCAATCTTCATTCCATCCGCCCACCTTCCATTTTGATAAGGACATCATGGAAGCCATGACTACCCCTGATTACCCTTGGGATGATATGCACCATCGTGCATACTTGCCATATTTTGGAACCCATAAGTTTTCTCCCCACTCTAAATACATCTAGTACACCCATATCATACTAGGGGGTGCATAGGCCCCTACATCTCCTTATCATCCTTTGGACAATCTCATGCGAAGCTGGGCCAAGATGCTTGAATCCCTTTTTTCGAGCACTTAGAACATAATGGCGCTCCACAAACTCCTCATGCTAGGGGGAATCATTCCCACCTTTGCATACCAGATCAGTCCCCTTCATCACATATCCTTGCAGGTAGTATCCCATGCTTGGGGGGATGATGGTTTTGGCATGGCCATCTTCTCAATTGATTAACATAAGTCTCGACCTAGATCCCACTGAATCTAAGTATGGTTGATTATCCTCCCATTCCTTGGATAGTTTGTCCTACTGGCCTCTCCAATGAGCCATATTCACATCGCATATTATAGACGTTTGATAACATTTCTTCAAATATTCTACTCTATGTCCACATAGTCCCCTTGTTTGACTTAGTCGGTGAGGATGATTCTAGACCTCCCTTAGTAGTCCATTCTTGTTTTCCTCTTCCCTTAATTTTTCACCAGGAACCATCGTTCCAAGGAGCATTAAGGCCATCTTTAGACAAGTAAGGCCACTTGCTTGAAAGTTGTAGACCCAGATTCCAATGGTCGGTTTGTACTCTACGATCTCCACAAGATTTAGGGCCTTCTCCTCCTCTCAAACCAGAGGGAAAATGCAATTTTATGGGAAAACCCACAGTTTTTCTTTCACAAGTTACGACCAAACAGTAGCTTCATTGGATGAACCATTAGCACCATTGGAAAATATCACCGAGTACTCTAATGGGTTCCTCTCCATTTTTGATGATTTGACACTTCACCCAGGAGCCAATTTTTCAAGAAGGGTCACTTTGTTACCTCTTAAAATAAAATTTATTCATAGACGATGCTTGTACCTTGAGGACCACCTCCCCTTAGTGCTTGTCGTATCACGTGTCAATTTTTGTCATGAGTAACCATCATTTTCTCATGCCTTCATGGTCCCCATGGGCCTATTCTGTGTGGTAGCGTCATCAAATCACCCTTGTTCAGAGCATTTGCGATGAGTCACCCTTACATCCATGGAGTCTGTTTCACATCCCATTGTATCATGTCACAATATTCCATCCATATTTGCATACCATTCATCCCATGTTGCCCATTTTAGCCTTCAGTCATACTGTCCACCATCCCCTCTAGAGTAAAGTCAGTCGTTGTTAAGTCAACCATGCACTTTATGCTCTCACAAGGGAAGTCATCTGTTTGTTCTTTAGTCCCATTTTCCCCATTGTCCCTGATGTCATTCCATCAGTCAAATTAATATTTTCCCTCATGGCTTAGTTGAGGATCCTCATTGCCTCACCTATGGCAGGACCTATTTTGTCGACATCATCACATCTATTCCAGAAGAATGGCCTAGAGGCCATTGTATCTTGGTTCCATCTTCCACTCTCGTTCAGTGCCTTAGATCAAGCAAAGGGAATCATAATTTTCCTTTGACTTGGTTGTTTCATGCTCGTGATTCATACACTTGATGGTCCAATGATACATCATATTGTACGAGTGATTCCCGGGTGTGTGTGAGATGTTTCAAACCTCATGAGGGGGTGGCCCTTCAGGTAGCTCCGCACATGCCCAAATGCCTTCCTATTATATTACAACCTTAGATGCAGTTGTGCGGGTTTGATGGGTTCAGTGTCGGCCGCTTGCAACATTCATAGCATGCACGTATCCTTCAGATGATCTAGTCAAGTTTGCAGATCCCATTGTTTTTCTGCAGGGCTCATTTGGTTGTTCTTCCCTCCTTCCACCCTTTAAGGGAAGGACCATTATATCTCATGTACTCAGATGCCATTGTATTTAGTCCTAGCTCATGTTTTTTCCAGGTACATTATATATATGGGACACATTGTATTATTTTCTGGCTCAGTTATTCCAGCATGTCATGTACCATTCAACATGTAATTTATTGCTTAGTTTCACGTTTCTGGGCACATCATTATTTTTGTACTAAGTTATGTCGATGGGTATAGGTATGCCTTCCTCGCCTCACTGAGATCTGGTACCACAACATAAAAGGAGACTTGCATTGGTCTCGCCCCCTTTGTCACTATCATCTTTTCCTTCAACTCCATTGGTCTTTCTCTTTCTCTCTCTCTCTTTAACTAAACCTCGTTGTCTAGTGATTGTGTCCTTACAACATACTTCGGTCATATGTTTTTCTCCTAACACTCGCACGTTGGGGGGCAATCTGTTCTCACAAAAAAAATGGTCATCTAGCCATAATTTACTAGATGGATCAAAGTATACCATGTAGGGCCAATTTTACTATAGTAAAATTGCTTTCACTATAAGAAATTACTTAATAAACTACATTTGTTAAGAAATTTATAATTAAACCCATGAAGACTAAGTAAATAAATCATTATTTGTTTAATTATATTCTAGGAATAATTAATTAAACCATTTCTTAATTAATATTCCTTGTCACATTTGACCCAGTTATGAAAAATAAATAGATAAGTCATTAATTATCATATTTTTCACTAGGAAAAATTAATTAATCACTAGTTAGTTATTATTCCTTGTCAAGCTTGACTAAATCCCCTAGGAATAATTAAATAGATCATTATTTGTTTATTATTTTTTAACCATATTTCTTGAGATGATAAATAAATAATTTATTTATTTATTATTTCTAAATAAAAGTTAAATATTTTTTTCCTTCTAACAAAAGATAATAAATTATTCCAAATGGATAATTCTAGAATGGGGTTAATAATATTTTATTATTGTTCATTATTCGAGGATAGCGTAATATTTTGTTATAACTTAGAAGGGTTTTCCATCCATTCTTCACTTTCGATTATTTTCATTGTTGCACTCACTGTTGTAGCTCTGATTATTATCATTGTCGCACACCATCTTCTTTTCCATTTGAGTTCTCATTGAGCTCAAACATTTTGTTTGCTGGGTTTTACACATTATAGAGGAGAGAGACTCTATAAAAGCTGAAGATATTTGAGGATAGCCAAGAATCCATCCCATAGAGGGGGACTGGTAATGTTAATTGTTCCCTTCACAAGTGTTGTTTAATAAAATATATTCTTTATATATCTAGTTTCCATTTTATTATTGGAGTTACTTGCGCTTATTTTAGTATTCCATTTTGTTGTTTAACTATAATTGTGGCATAGATCAGGCCTTTGTCAGGTTTTGCTTCTACCATTTGCTGCATATCTACATGTTTAGTAACCATTTTCATTTAGGGATGTTTGTCATCCACAACTTAAAGTAGTTTATTTTTGTACACAATCAAGATGAAAACATAATAACAACATCATCAAAAAATAATAGATGTGATATGTAGATAGCATATGTCAATTTTACACCATGCATATCCCCGACAGATCTAGCAGAAGAAATAAGTCTACTTAATCCTTCCATGATCAAAAGGAAAAAGGGCATCGTTGTTTGAGATCCCTCTTAGCATGAAAGAAATTTGAAGCAACTCCATTAATGAGAATGTTGTAGGAAGAAGACGTGATACAACACATGATCCAGTTAATGAATGAGTGTGGGAAACCAATATGGGTGAGAATAAGTTATAGATAACTCCATCCAGTACAGTCAAAAGCTTTGGAGAGGTCAATCTTGAGGATGATGCTTTTGAGGTTTTTGAGTTTGATGGAGTGAAGGCCCTCTTGAGTAGTACCTATGGCTTCATGAATTTGTCTATGGTTGAGGAAAGAAAATTGTTCTTTTGAGATATGCTGGGATAAGATATGTTTTATGCGATTAGCAATGATTTTAGAGATGAATTTGTATATGCAGTTCCGAAGAGAGATAGGTCAATAATCTTTAAAATTTCGAGGGTTTTTTGATTTGGGAATAAGATAAATAATAGTGGAGTTAAAGCCTTCATACATATTTCCAGATAGTTTACAGTTTTCAATCATCAGGAGAAGGTCCTTTCTAATTAACTCAAAAAAATTAAAAAAGAATTTGATGGGTAACCCATCTAGGCTTTGGATTTTATCTTTTTTGAACCATTTCAGCACCACTTATATTTCTCCCATAGTGATCAGATTGTTCAAGTGCTCCAAGTCCTCATCTTCCACAAATTGAGGCATTGTTCCGGCAATGCTAAGAATCTCAGATAGTGTTGCTACTCTAGGGGCTCTGAAAATATAACTAAAATGTCTGTTACCCATATCTTTGAGTTGAATGAAGGATGAGGCCTCCCTTCCCGATTGATCTCTTAATTTCCATATTGTATTGGTTATATTTCTCCCCTCACACATTGCTGAAAAAACTATGTATTTTCATCCCCTACCTGAAGCCAAATGGCTTTGCTTTTAAATCTCCACTCTTCCTCTCTTTGTCTTACTAGTATTATCTTCTCCGTTTCCAGTCTAATTAAGTGTTCTTTTTGTTCCACAGATTGGAATCCAGAGTTGTATGATTCCAATATTGCAATGAGTTCAACTTCAATCCTCAATAATGTGGCTTCATCCATTTTCTTCTTATCCTTGGCCCACTCCCTTGTTCCGTGTTTAAGGCAAGATAGCTTATTTACAATGACAACTGCAGGTGGAGAGTGGTTATCATGACTGGAATGAATCCATGTCTCCTTTACAATTTTATGGAAGGCCTCCTATTTGAGCTAGGTAGAATTGAATTTAAATGGAGATTTGGGCTTCCAAGATGAGGAAAAAAATTATAAATAGATGGGGGAGTGGTCGGATATACCCCCAGAGCCAACCCACTATCTAATTATGTCCATACGATCCACCAGCTGTGCCTTTATGAGAAAGAGATCTAGTCTCCTAGTAAGAGAATCTTCCCCAATCCTCTTGTTGCGCCAGGTGGGTTGAATCCTGGACATGTCTATATTCAAGAAATTGTGATGATCCAGAATATGTTCAAAAAATTCCGTGAGGGGGTCAGTCTATGCATGGTTTCCCCAGGATTACACATGACCCAGGGAGAAATTCAGATCACAGCCAATGATAATGTGATCTGTATTCGTCAAGGAAGAGGACATCAGATTTTCCCAAAAGCTTTGTGATTATGGAAAGGACCGTATATATTTATCATATGCAGGGGTATACCGAGATCTATAGATATGATATCTTCTCCCAGGACTCCTTTCCTCCCCCAAATATTATCCAATTTTGTAGTTCTATTATTAAAACCAATAACACATCCTCCAAACCTCCCTCTCACATCCAGATATTGGAAGGGCCAACCAGGTAAGACAGATTTAAAAAAATTGTTGAGAGAATCACCATCTCGTAGGGTCTCTTGTAGAAGTACAACATCCAATCTCTCAACTTCAAATAATCTCCTAAGTGCAAGTTTTTTGTCAGGGTTGGTTAGGCCTCTACAGTTGAAAGATAGGCACTTCATGAGTTAACTAGGTCAGGGTCACCTTTTTCTCTAAGGACCCAATCAATGGGAATTTGTTTCCCAGAAGCCACCTCAATTCTAGCCTGGCGAATGGCTTTTGATATGTTGGAGCGTTTGCCTCTGGAAGGTCTCAGGAGTTTTGGGGGAGAGTACTCATCTATGCCAAAAGGGGGGGAATTTTTAGGGCGAACATGGGATCATAGGTTGTATCTACGACCAGAGCTAATGTCAGAGGAGTCAGATCCTGCAAGATATTGTCATGGAAACCCCCTCCAGTGTAATAGGGGCAGGGATAGAGATGCAAGGGGGAGCCGAGGCCATAGAACAAGAGATTGAGTTCAAGTTGATATAGGGTAATACAGAGCAGGATAAGGAAATAGATTAATGGGACATTCAGAAATGTATGCAAAATTTATTAAAGGGGTAAAGGTAGAGAGGGTCATACCCGGAGGCAGACCAGATGCAAAATATTATGATCGAGTAACCCTTGCTGATGGATTTCGAGCAGCTAGTTGATGAGGATCCTTGTCTGTGTTCTTCTGCCTCCTTGGTGGGTTGGTGGTCGTGAATTTCTGAGCATCCTCATCTCCTTCCTCTAGAGTTTGTGTTCCAGTCGTCTCCTGTCTTTTTGGTGATTCCTTGTCCGTCATATTATTCAGCGGGAAATCCTTGTAGAGATGACCCACCTCATGGCATCGTTTGCATCGAAAGGGGACCCCTTCATAGTCCAGGATCCGTCATCTAATATGTCCTCAGAACTGGAGATGGAGGCTCTCCACCGGACCTTCCCTGGTGTCCAGTTGAACGAATATTCTAACAATGACGACATTCCCCATTTCCATGAAGGACTTTTCATGGTCCAAATAGATTCTCAGATCAACTCCTATAAATTTGAACACATCCTCGGACCAGAAATGGAGAGGTAAACCTGGTAGTCTGACCCATATAGGACATGCCCCCAATTTTTCCTTTTGAGGGTCAAAGAGCAGCGTCCAGTGCTTTAGGAGGACTGGCGTCACATCTATATGCCAGAATTTGGGATATATCTAGTTCGCTTGTTCAGGTCGACCGAAAATGAGGGAAAACCAGTCTCTTGACATCGTGAGAACTGTTGACAACTGATTAAAGGTATTGCCCCAGATTTCCATCACCCATCTCTTAAGTCTAGTTGTGGAGTAGCTTCGACCTCTAACCCTCTCGACCAACACCGAGTTCTCTGCATCAGCAACCTGTGCCATGCTAATGCCTTCTCCAAATACTAGTAGTCGATCTCGTTCCCTAGCTTTTGTGCATTTAGATTCCCCCCTGTCCCCTATTTTTTGATGTGGACTAAGTTTTCTTGCCCTAATTCCTCAAGGTGGGCTTCATTTGAGTAGGACACCCTAGTTGCTTCTTGTTCTAGATTTTGTTGCAATATGCCTTCAAAATACCCTGAGGTATTTATGGTGTGTAGGGGTCGAGAAGTTTGGTTGCCAAGGTTTTCATCCCCTATAATATTGAATCCCAATCTCTCAAGACCTAATGTGCCTATTTTAGTTATGGGAAAATCAAATGACGTTGCAGATGTATCACCTAGTACGAAGGGCAGTTTGGATAGCTGTTCCAACTCCCATATCTTGAGCTATGATGGTGACATGATCGATAGTGCTAGCTGGGGTTGATAGTCTGGAAGTATAAGGTTGATACCCACTCCGATTGAAGTGGTAGGGTGAGAAAACCATAGGGTATGAATGGAGGTCACTCCATATTCTATATCTGTAATATAGGGCTTGACTTGGATAGCCAGTCTCTGGAAGATTGCTAGTGAATGCACAAAGAGTTTCTGAGGTGGATCCTTGGACTAGATCGACGCGTGATCCATTGAGTTTGTGGAGTAGTCAACTAATTCCTCATCCATCGCAACAAGGTTCCATAAACGGTCGTGAGAGAATTTCGATGCTATGGAGCCGTTGCCTGCCGTTAGAGTCACCAATCCGAATATGCCCCGTCCTTCGCCTTTCCCCGACAAAGATTTGCTTTCCCTCCTGTGTGATTCCTTTGTTCGCATCTATCGGAGGTCTAGACCCTAGCCATGCCCTAATCAGTCGCAATCCCTCGCAAAGTTCGGTTATTTAGAGCCCTATTCATCTTCGCGTCCATATACCACAAACCTCGACTGTAGACCACAGACCACCATCACGCCTCTCTTAAAGGGAGATCTATAAAAAAGAGTAAGGTCAATTTTGGATAAATTTTAAATATTCACCATATGAAATAATTTTATCGTCTTTATAACATTAAAAAAAAGAAAGAGAAGTTTGAATTTTTTTTTTGGTTTAAATGTTTTGTAATAAATCACAAATGATAAGAAACAACATAACCATAGTAATCTAGAAACAACATAACCATATATCAATTTTCAAGAATAAATATTACTCACAAACAACATAACCATAAATCAAATTTTCAAGAATAAATATTTACTCACATAAGTGTTGAGCTAGATATAGCATTTTTTGTTAAATTCTCTTTGCACCCCTTGATTATGTAGATATAACATTTATAGTTAAAAAGATATAACATTTATAGTTAGATTCTTTTTGCCACTTTGATTATGTATTGTTTAGAGTATTTTGATTATATTTTGAAATGTATGTATACATTCTTTGATTGTGTATTGTTTAAAATATTTTGATTATATGTATACATTCTACATGTTTTCCTAGTTGATGGACTACATCAACGTGTATTTGGGTGCTTAACATGTGAACCAAAATAATGCACCTTTAAATGACTAAGCATACATCACATGTGATTTCGAACACATGATTAAGCATACATTTTTAAATGACTAAGCATACATCATACGTGATTTCGAACACATGCTTAAGCATACATTATATATGATTTTGAACACTCTCTTTGTCTCGTAGTTTTTTTTGTTATACTTTCCCATTAGATGTGTTCTCGGGGTTGTAGAACGCTAAAGTTTTATACATATGTAAACTCGGGGAGGTATAAGTTTGAAAATTTTGACCAAATATTCCTCATCATATGTGAGAACTTATTTCTTTATAGCTTGGTATTTATTATATTTTGACCAAATATTTATTTCTTATTATATGTGAGAATTTTTATTTTTTAGTTTAGTATTTATTATATTTGTCGGCACCTATATAACTTATTTATTTGTTATTAAT
>APFE031445663.1:121990-132912 GCA_000404065.3 Pinus taeda
TTTTTTAGTTTAATTAAGTTATATTTAATCTAAGGGGGAGGTACTTGCTACTATGTATCCCTTGTTTCATTTTATAATTTCATTGTTTAAAAATATTTTAAAAATACAAAACAAAAAATGAGAAAGATTTGGTAGTTAAAATTTTGCAACCATATTGTAATACAAAAAAAAATTGGTGATATTCTATATGCATAACATATAGTTTTGATCTTTGTATATTAAATCAAGAAGGAAGGATAAGGTGCATTATTTTTGAAGCACATTTTCCCAGCAGAAGTATTTTTTACAGTACATAGAATTTTTTTTTTCCAACATAATTTTTTTTTACAGCATGCATTCAATCATATCTATTGTGGGAATAATTCTTACTGGCAAGGAGAACTATCCTGAGTGGTCCCGAATGATAAAACACACCCTCATTTTCAATGAGTTGTGGAAAGGAGCGTGTGTTGGAGATGGAGACAAAGACCCAGAACAGCCTACCTGAGACAAACAGCCTACCTGAGACAAAGAGCTTGCCATTTGGGAAAATTAGAACAACAAAGCCTATGCATTAATTGCAACATCTGTAAGTGAAGAGGTGAGTCGCCATATTTCACCATTTTCAACTGCTTTCGAAGCCTTACAAAAGTTGAAAGAACTCTATGACTCACATTCTGCACTTGAATTTGTTCAATTCATGATTAAATTCTTCACTCTTGAATTACAAAATAATGATTCTCTTGCTCTTGCATCCGAGGTAAAATCTATAATGCATGATATCAAAACCACTAAAGTTGAATTGGATATTCCTCTTGTCGCTTTTCTCAAGGCACTTTATCCTACTTCAATTATCTTGAGTCATTGCAAGAAAATGGAAATCTCAAAGATATTACATTTGACTCCCTTGTGAAAAAATTTGCCGAAAGAGAGAAAGCTTTTGGAAAGAAGACAACCCCTGAATCTTCTGTAGAGGCTGTGTGCCTTGCTCACAAAGAAAAGAATCTTGCCCAAGATTCTTCTAGAGGAAGAGGTGGTCGAAGAGGAAGAAGAAGATATTTCAGAGGCAGGGGAGGCAAACAATTTCAAGGAGAAAAGTCAGATTTGCACTGCATATGCTACAAAAGAAATGGATCATATGATGCCTCTACATGCAAGTTACCATGGGACAAAATTGAGCAGCAAAGAAACCAATATAAAGGTAAAACTAATGACATAGACAAAGGTAAAGCACCTGAATCTACTCATTATGTTGTGGCAGATTGTAATATTGGAGTAAATGAAGATTTATTTAATGCTTCACTTGCTTCTTGGAAAAATGATTGGTTGCTTGATTCAGGAGCAACTTGCCACATGACTCATAGAAAATATTTTTTTGAAGAATTTACTGACAATGTTGATGGAGCAGTAAGTATACTTTCCAGACCAATCAAAAATCAAGCCATCAGGGCTTGGCACAATCAAGCTCAAATTGCCTGGTCTTCTAGACTTTCTTCTGCATCATGTTCTATATCTCCCACAGATGAAGAGAAACTTGCTGTCCTTGGTCCACATCCGCCAGCAAGGTCACTCCATTCATATGTTTGATGCAAGCTTGAGGTGAGAAAAGCATCTGACCACTCACTTGTCATGAGGGGAATAGAAGAAGAAAGGCTTCTCAAGCTGCAAGGTACCTCTGCTCGTGCACAACATTTCTCATACAATTCTCATTATGAAGAAGGTACACTTCCATCAAGTTTATTATGGCATGCTATATTTGGACATTTAAACTATGACAACTTCTGCGTGTTGAAGAAAAATGGTGTTGCTGGTTTGCCTACAATTCCTAGGAAACTTAAGCAATGTGATGCTTGCATTCTAGCAAAGCATAACAAATAGTCTTGTCATGATTCACATTCAAAAGCACACAGAAAACTTGAACTCATTCATTCAGATTTATGTGGTTCAATGCATGTTCCTTTTGCAAATGGAAATAAATATATGATGACATTTATTGATGACTACACCAGAATGTGTTGGGTTTATTTATTGAAGAACAAATTTGATGATTTTCAAACATTCAATAACTTTCATACATGGATTGAAAATGATGCACAGTCTCATACTGGCTCTATTCGCACCGATAATGGAAAAGAATACACTTCAAATTAATTTGAAAACTATCTTCGCCAACATGGGATCAAACATCAAACAACTGTGCCTTATAATCCCCAATAGAATGGTGTAGCTGAAAGAATGAATAGGACAATCTTAAATATGGTGTGCTCCATGACGTTTTTCAAAAATGTAAAGTTGATGTTTTGGGCTGATGCAGTTCTATGTGCTATATATATAAAGAATAGATGTCCATCTAATGCTATTAGAAACAAGACTCCATATGAAATGTGGCATGGACACATTCCTTCGGTAAAGCATCTCAGGGTCTTTGGTTCCACTGGTTATGCCTTGATACCAAAGGTACATAGAAACAAACTTGGTGCAAGAATTCGTAAGTGTATCTTCCTGGGGTATTCAAACACCTCCAAAGCATACCATCTTTATGATGAAGTCAATAAAAAGTTTGTTGTATCTAGAGATGTAATCTTTCTTGAATCATCCAAAACTGACAATGTTGTTGAGCCCCAACTTGATCGCTTGGATAGATTTTCAAAAGAAAAATCATTTTAAGAATTTGATAATCAGATTCCACATCTTGAAGGGGGGATTCCAATACTAGATCAACATGTGTAATCTTCTTTTGAAGAACTTTCTCCCACACATGAAACTCCAACAACAGATGATACTTTAAGTGATGTGATTGATAGAATTGGGAGACTCAATCTTGATTTAGTCCCAACTCAATCAACGGAGTAGCCTGGACCATTTGAGAAAGGTCCCCCAAAGTGGCTAACAAAGACACTTGAAAGTGTTCATCCCGATGAAGATGGAAAGACAGGAACTAAAAATTCAAACTGGAAAAATGGAGGTGATGTAGATGACTCTAATTCACTTGTTGATATGGAAGTTTCTTATGATTGTGAATTCAATTTGTCTACAAATTTTGAACCAACTTCCTTCAAAGAAGCTGCTTCTCATGATGAATGGAAAGAAGCGATGCAAAAGGAGTATGATGCCCTAATAAAGAATGGCACTTGGAAGCTAGTTGATTCTCCATTAGGAACCAAACCAATTGGCTGCAAGTGGGTCTACAAGAACAAGTATAAAGCAGATGGCTCACTTGACAAGCACAAAACCAGGCTTATGGCAAAAGGTTTTGCACAGAAGGAAGGGGTCGATTATGAGGAGACTTTTGCCCCCATTGCAAAATCGGCTACCATCTGGACACTCTTTGCCCTAGCAGCTCAAAATGGTTGGAAAGTCCATCAAATGGATGTAAAAGCTGCTTTCTTGAATGGAGATATAAAAGAGAATGTTTTTATGTCCCGGCCTAAAGGATTTCCTGTGAAAGGACATGAACATAAAGTATGCAAACTTGTGAAATCCTTGTATGGCCTCAAACAAGCACCGCAAGCCTGGTATGAAAAACTAACTAAGCATATTCTGAAACTCAAGTTCAAACATTATAATCTTGATGATGCAAATTTATTTGTCAAGAAAGTTGGTAAAATAGTTGTATATCTTGTGGTATATGTAGATGATATTTTGATGACAGGGAACAATGAAAGCTACATTGCATCCATAAATAAGGAATTGGGGAAAGGTTTTGAAATGACTGATTTGGCTATGTTCATTACTATCTTGGTATTGAAGTAACTCAACATTTGAAGTCCATATTTATTTCTCAAAAGAAGTACATTGGAGATCTGTTGAATAGGTTTGGCATGACAGAATGCAATCCTCTTACTACTCCAATGGAACAAAAATTAAAGCTCACATCCATTGAAGGAAAAGAATTTGAGGATGCAACAAAGTATAAAACAGCTTGTAGAAGTCTCAGCTACTTAACTACTACCAGACCATACATTTCGTTTGTTTGTTGGAACCCTCTCCAGGTTTATGCAAAAAACCTTGTGAGGGACATTGGTCTGCTGCAAAAAAGAGTTCTAAGGTACTTGAAGGGAACTCAAGACTTTGGAATCAAGTATACACAGGTGGATGACTTCAGTTTGATTGGATACTTTGATTCAGACTTCGATGGAGACAAAGAAACTGGAGTATCTACTTCAAGTTATGCTATGAGTCTTGGATCAGGAGCTATCTCCTGGAGATCATGCAAACAATTAGTTCCAACAGATTCCACAACAGAAGCAGAATATGTGGCAACAGTTGAGGAAACAAAAGAAATTGTGCGGCTCAGGAAAACTCTTGAAGATTTGTAGGTAAAACAAATACAATTGACTCCACTCATGATTGGCAAAACCTCAGCAATAAAGTTGGCCAAGAACCCAAAGTTCCATGATCGAACGAAACACATCAATATTAAATATCATCTAATTCGACATCATGTTGAGGCCAAAACAATCCATCTCCACCATTGTTCCACTAATGAGCAAATTGCAGACATCTTCACCAAATTTCTTGGAAGAGAAAAACTTGAAAGATTCAGAACGATGCTTGGAATCACCAACATCCATTTAGATTAAGGGGGGGAATGTTGACACCTAATCATCATGATTGGGTGAATAACTGAAATTGATGTAAATAAATAATAGAGAATATGAATAGTCACCGACAGATGAAATGAATAGTATCTCCCTATTGTATATTATTAGGGCCTAAATCTACCTCGGGCTGAGAAAGACAAGTCTAGGGTAACATCAAACCACTTTTAACCTGGTAGCTAGCCCTATCAGGTCAGGAGAGGGCTATCTCCTTGTCAATCTCAATGAAAATATATCAAGGAAGGGTTGAGATGACTGATATGAATACTAATTTTAGGCTAGGTATGTTTTCTCAGAAGAATTTGATTAATTTTAATGGTTGGTTGCTCGATCAGATGGGGAAGGCAGCTTTGGGTCTGGGAAATCAACACAGATTTGCAGAGGTTTCTGTGGGGCGAGGTAGGCAAGTGTTTTATCACTTTGAAATGAGTGTAATGGTGAGTCTAAAGACTAGTGAGGAGCTGGAGAGGGCATGCAAGAGTCATGAGTCCTCTTCAAATAGTAGAAAACATGTAAAACTAAATAAACCCTAAGGCAGAGCACTGAAACATCAATGAATTCTACCTTTTACACTTGATTCATTTAGCTATGAAGAATAAAAGAGATGATGGCACACATAAACATAAGATCACTGAATAACTGAGAAGAAAATAATGCTAAATCACATTACCACAATAATCCCACAAAATGCTGCAAAACCCTGGTTTATTTCCTTGCCAAATTACAGAAGTGATGTACAATAGTGCTCAATTCATCTACAAGAGTCCAACCTTTACAAATGATTGAAAAAACACATGATATAGGCCTCCAAACCACCTGTGCTATCCATTAGGGGTCGAATCCATGAGAAGAGGCGTGGTTTCAACCATATCTAAACTAGGAACACAAAAATAGGCAGTGGAACAACTTGCCTCTAAAGCCTAGGAAACTGATTTATTCAACTCTAAACCACCTACAACTGATGTATCTATCTTATCAAGTCAATTTTTATCCTTTTTACATCATAGTACATCAATTTACATCATGTCACATCATGAATTTGACCATAAGAGAAAAAGTCAAACTAGAAGAAAACTAGGCGAAAAACAGAGTTTTTGAGCAAAATTGGCACTTTTTCATCCTGTGCGTAGCACCATTTTTCTGTGTGTAGAGCTTTTTCCAAGCTGCTTTTGGAGGGCTCCCTAGGGTCCAAATCAGGTGCACAATAGCTCGTTGGAAAGCCCTATGAGTCTACTTTATGAAATAACTTGAATTTTTTGATTTGGAGTCTATTTGCCCCTCCAAAATTGTAATCTCCCAAGATGGCTTCCTGTGTGGGCAAAAAGTGGCAAATAGGGCAATTTTGGGTGTTTTTGGCCCTTTTGGAAGTCCAAAACTTGTCAAAATTTCCTAGTAATTTTTGAGAATGCATAAATTTTCATAAGGAATCCAAAAATTCCAAGTTTTCTTCAAATGGAGGTCCTTATCAAAAGTGAGTGCCAGTGGCACTACACACCTACCAGAAAAACTTGTTTTTTCCCTGAAAATTCAAAAATGCCAAAAAGTTCACCAAATTTCTTGAAATTTGGCATGAATGATCTATGTTAAGTGCTATGTTGGGCCAATGAAGCTCCAGCCAAGATCTTGAGCTTATTTTGCTCTTTGTTTTTCCTCAAAGTTCTCCTTAACTTGGCTTTTAGGCTTCTTATCCTTGTTTTACAATTTTTGTTCCGGGCCAAATAGCGATAAGCCATGTGGCGCAACATCTTTTTCTCCTTTTTGGCCCTGTCTAGCAACTTCTCAAGGTGGATATATACTCTTTCCAACCATGATTCTCGGTTGGCCTTTATTTCTTGCTCTAGTGAAGTTAGCTTGATTTTCCTCTTCTTTGCTAATTGCCAGTTTTCCCTTATGTTTTGCAGCTCCATGATTGTTTGTTTTCCCTCTAGTTGCTTGTTCCGTTGCTCAAGGTAATTAATAATCCATTTAGCCCTCTCAATGTTAAGTGATAGGCTTTGGATTTTAGCTTCCTGCTCCTTAATGATCTTATCCTTGAGTGAGCCCAAATCAGTGTCCTCTTCCTCAATCAAAATGAAATCTCTATCTTGGCCTTCAGAAGGCCCTTCATCATCCAATGGTTTTTTTTATCTGTCCTATACCTGCTTTGCTGAAGAAGAAGCAAAGCCCCTTTCACCCAAGGTGAAGATATCATTTGCCTGTTGTCTGGTGGAGAGAACGAGAAACCTTCCACCCCTGGTGGAGATAATACTCATTTTGCAGCGACAAATAATCTCCTTGTGCCTTTCTCATAAGTGATAAGTACTGGCATACCTGTAGTTTGAGTCTCATGAACCTCTGGCTAATTTGAAGGCCCTCTTTCCTCTTGAACCACTGATGGGGTCACCTGAGGGCTTTTAAAAACTTCATGTGAAATGAAAGTATCCCATGAAATGCTCAACCAGCTTAGCTGATGCAAAACAACAATCTTGATCAATGAAAAATGATAAAGGCTACTGAACTGTTGAGGAAGAGGTTTCCTTTGCACCAATGTAGCCTTCATTTCAATATTTCTACATATGACATAGGGGAGGTTCATCATCCTCACTCTAGTGAAATGCATCAATAATCTAATATGGTAAGTGTACAAGCGAGAAAACCTCTCTTCACAGGTGAAATATTTGATAATGAGCTTCATGAGCGGAGCATAAGTGTTGTGTAGGTATCTGAAAGGAAAGATCCTACTGATTTTCTTTTCATAACTAGCCTTGACATAAGGCTCATAATGCTCTTTGCCCACAAGCTGTCCTTTGTTCCACTGTTCACCCACATTTGGAATCTTTGTTGCTGTAGCTATGGTTTCAGGCGTCAAAGTGAAGGAAACACCTACTAAGTTCACTTGACCATTGTGAAGATGAAGGACAAATAGCCTGGCAAGTTCATGGTGGTATTTCACCCTCTCCACCATCTCACAAAACTGGTAGCAAGACTGATGTTTAAAACATGTTACTTTAAAAGGGCGAGCTAATAACTCTGTGAGTGTGGTGGGATCCTCTCGGATGTGTTTTCCTTCCTTATGTAGTTTTCTTGGTGCATGAATCTCTTGGGAGGAATCACTCACAGTTTCCTCATCCCTTTCATAAGCTGAATCTATTTCCATATTTGCAAATGTAAAATGTAGAATGATGAGTATGAAGAGATTTTCTTAAGTATAGGTGACTGTTGTTTTTTTTTTTGGGATTTGATGGGTTGACTGATAATAAAAATGCAAACGAGGGTTTTGATGATGGTTATAGGGTTTTTAGGGAATGATAGGGTTTAGGATAGGAAAAGGGGAATTAGGTTTTTTGGGGAATAGTGGGAATTAGGTATAGGGCTTAGGGTTTGATGATAGGGGGTAAGGTGAGTGTCAATGGGAGAGGGAGAGGGGAAGGGAATTAGGGAAATTTAGTGCAGGGGGATGGGATGTGGGAAAATCATAGAAGGGAATAAAAACAACAAGAATGACAAAAACTACAAAACCCTAGACAATTTTGTCAAGGCAACTTTGAAGCAACTAGGGTTTGATTTTTTACCATTCAAATCATTATGATGGATGACAAATTCTCTTGCTATGGCAAATGGGAGGGTGTACTTACTTGAAGAGATGATATTTGCAAATTTAGAGGTTTAGAAAATCTATGGCATGAATTTTTTAGCTCGGTTGATAGGTACGCCGCGCCAATGCCTAGGTACGTAGCACCCGTTGAAAACCCTTTGGAAGACCTGTGCCCGGTGCATAGTGCCTAACAGGTGCGTCGCGTCGAGAAAAATCTTGAAATTTGCTGCAACCTTCCCTCTCTATCCTCAAAGTGCGATTTTTCTTCTTGTTCTCTCTCACTTTAGCACAAAATGATGTCTTATAACACAAAGGATCCCTTTATATACATTTGGACTCTAATTTTTCATTTAGAAAAAACTCCCTTTCTAAAGTTCCCTTTCACTTTGCTTTTGAAAACCCTGGTTTTGCAGTTTGGCTCTTTTTTGTCATTTGATGGATTGATGCTTGGAAGTTTTTGTTTCTTTTACAAGAGCTGGGGTGCTAGAGTTTGGCAAGGTGACCAAGGGTTGCAGATGATGCTTTATTACATATGAAAACAATAAAATTACATAAATTTTTTACATTAAATAGAAAAACTCTGTTTTCACCTCAAAACAAAGTTTTGAGGTAAAAACACTTTATGGAGCAAATCATCTGTAAAATTTGTGGTTTTATGAACTTATTAGACATTCTCATGTGTCTACTGATCTCTTATTGAGCTTTTGAAGACCATGGTAGCAAACCTTAAACCTAATGAGACTTGAAACCCTAAAATGACTTCTCCAAGTGTAATGATAAAAAATGACTGTAAATGACCTGAATTTGTGAAAATAGGTCAACACGTAGAAACCATGAGGGAAATTTGATAATGAACCACTACCATCAATTGATCTATGACCCAATGGAATGCAGCTGATCGGATGAAACACCTAATTTGCATGTAAAAAGAAAAAATTTAATCACTGATGGAGGAATGAAGATATCGACACTAACATATATAATAAAAACCACCTAAATAAATATCAATGAATTGTTTTTGAGGAGTTATTACCTGGTGTGACAATGTTAACACTTATCATAAATTAATTTCTATCTATATTTACTATCTATTTAATTTATATAACTAGACAAGTCCCTATATCAAAGAAATTCTTATATCCATCCCACACTTTCACATTTTCCTTGAACCGAATTTAAGCTTTAACAATACATTTTATAAACACATACAATATTAATTAATCATATTTCTCAATTTTTAGTAATAACATTTTATAGTACCATGTTTTATTAGTTATTTTATTTTTGTAATGAAATTTTTGTGTTTGTTATTTTTTTATTTAATTTAACTATATTCAAACTGAGTGACAAATATTAATTACTATATAACCCTTGTTAATTTATATCTTTCTATTAATCAATCTATTAACTATATCACATTTTCCTTTAAAAATCTGATACAATGATTTAGTACATTACTATTTACTTTAATAATAATTTACTTACTGAACTTTTTTATTATTAATTATTACAAATTAGTACTATCTATTCAAGATTAACCCATTTATTTATATCATGAAAGATTAGAGCCACACCTTTCCTATTTTCATTAATAGGAAAAGATTAGAGTCACACCTAATATTAATTTTCAATATTCATCACTGATTTGGGTTAGATGCTTTCTCCCATCTTTATCTTGAACTCAGAATCGTTCAAAGATTCTGATCAGGATTAGATGCTTTCTCCCATCTTTATTGAACTCAGCGTCGTTCAAAGATCCCACCATTAGAGAGAATATTTTGGCAACGAACTTGTATATCATACCAGATCCGTAGCTCCAAGGTCCCATCATTAGAGAGAATATTTTGGCAACGAACTTATAAATCAAAGAAGATCCGTTTCAATGGAAGTCTGGAAAGGCTGAAGTGACGATGGATTTGGAGAACGGGCTTCATTAGGTGACGGTGTTGTTTTTTGGCGTTGCATGAAGAAGACGACGCCTTTCTGTGAGCCAGTCAGCCAGTTTTGTTGATACCATATGCTTGAAATATTCGAAAATCTGTAATCAAATTACGTTCAGGTATCACATTTTACTTGGTTGAACTTATATTGATCGCAGATTCCAAGAATTTCTCATTTCTCAAATTTAATGGTGAGGAGAGAAGTCAAACAAAAAATAACTTTAATTTGCTAAATTTATTCCATTACAAATTCCAGGAATTATCTCAATCTAATGGTCGTCAAACAATCCACCCTCTCAATTTGCTAAACTTATGCGAATTGTAATCCGTTATGACTTTTTTGAGTTTGGAATATTTTTTAGGGTTTTTTTAAGAGTGGCCGTTGAACTTTTAATACAGAACAAGACCATATAGAAGAAGTAGCTGGATTTGCATTTTAGTACGATGGTGTTGTTGACTGAATATTTGACACGAGATGTGCATGCTTGCTCTCCATAGCTTCACCAGCGTATTACGCTCATCTGCTTTCACTTCAAAATCTGTGGATGTATCGTCACTTGGACGTACAAATAAAGTAAGGTTTATGTATCTCGGAGTAACAAACCTCTCACAGAACGGATGGGTTGTAGAAATTTTGAATAATTTAACACATATTTAATGGAGATTATCCTGATCGTGTACTATTGCAGAAAACATACACAATACATAAGCTCCTCTAAGTTGATCATCAATATAGCAGCATCAATAACAATAAAACATCAAGAGCATTCACACATTAACACAGTATGTATCCCGCGGAAAGCATCTCGCTAAAAACCCCAACTATCT
>APFE031445663.1:133175-143483 GCA_000404065.3 Pinus taeda
GATAGCAATCTAATCCTCTAACACCTGTCCCTGCTGAAATGAACATGCACTGACATGCAACTGAGTTAACTGATGTATTCTTTAGTTGCATTATGAGTTAATAATTAGTTTAACAACTCATCATTAGTCTATTTGCAGTTAGGCTAATTACAACTAGTTTAACCAAGTCAAACTGAACACAACTCCATCAACTCCACAATCAACTCCACCAAACTCAACTGATTGAGTTCTAACTAAAGTCATGCATGCAACAATTCAACTGACCCACAAAGAAAACGTATTTCCTTCTGACAGCTGCATGTGTCACATCTGTAGCTCAAACTGAAGTGCTCCAATAGAATAAGATAAAGTTTATAGTCTAAATATTATTATAAGCTAATAATATTTTTTTACTGTTCTATATTTAGACTGAGCAGTCACTCCGCTGTGATATAAAAATAGAAGTCCATCTATTTTTCCCAATTTGACCAATCATCCATAAACAACAACCTGCAATCCATAGACATGATCCATATGTCTAAAAATAGGCATAGTCTAAAAATAGACTGGCGCCAAAAATAGCCTGCGGGCCCACTTAGTGAAGGCGGCTCTTTTCACTAAGCTCCATCATCTTGTTGCAATCTCAACATGGGTGTCTTTCCAGTCCTCCTTTTTCTGGTGTTGGTTTCTTTTAATCTCCTTGGGGTGTATGCATATGGGCATTTGGAGCTCTGCTCATGTTTTAAGTAAACTTCTTTGCGTGGATTGTGTGAATTCCATCCACACTATGTAATTTTTATTTTATGGGGTTATTGAAGTTTCTTGACTATAGTTGCTCTCAATTCTAGGTTAAGAATCTTAAATTTCCTATGTAGATTTACTAACCAAGGATCTTAATGCTTTAAATACAGAGCCAGAGCGAGGCTATAGTTTTGGTGATTTTTCAGAGTGAATTTTCTAGGAGATATAAAATTAAAGATAACTAGGGTAATATTGTAGCTGGTATAACACCTTTAAAATTTTGCCTTTATTTAAATTTTGGAATAATAATGTGATTCTCTATTTCAACTCATCACAGTCATTTATTGTTTAGTCATGTTTTCCTAAGTGTTCAACTTTCTTTCTAGAAAAATTTGAAGTATTGAAACACTTTGCTAAGTCAACATTCTTTTATGGTGCATTTTTGTTCTCTAGGCCTAGCACAACTCCCAAAAATAGCCCTAGCGCACTTCTTAAAAGCAATCCTAGTGTGCTCCTTGATGATAGGTAAAGTGTACTTCTTGTTGGCAACTAGAGCACACCTTCTTGAGACAGCTAGAGCGCACTCCTTGTTGACATGCAGAGCGTACTTCTTATTGACAAGCAAAACACACTTTCTAAAGATAGCACTATCACACTCCTTTGTGGCAGTGATCACATCCTTATCTCTTGATTTTGTGACATGTGATAAGCGCACTTGCAAACCTTAATTTTCACATACATGTGCTCTCCCTATATAAAGAGCCCAACCCAAAGCTCATTCCACATTTATCTTTTGCTTTGCACATTTTTGGAGCACAAAGATCATCCCTCATTCGTGGTTGCAAGTGTGCTATCTTCCGAGTAAGTCTCTCATCTGTCGCACTTTGAAATTTCGCTCTTGCATGTTAGACAAAAGTAATACTGAGAGGGGTGGG
The DNA here is from genome assembly GCA_000404065.3 of Pinus taeda. Lineage (NCBI taxonomy): Eukaryota > Viridiplantae > Streptophyta > Pinopsida > Pinales > Pinaceae > Pinus > Pinus taeda. The sequence continues at coordinate 134,831 of APFE031445663.1, forward strand.
GAGGTGAATCAATATTACGAGAATATTATAAAAATTCCTGCAATTCAAAACTTGTTCAGAAATTCATTTCAACAAGTGTAACAATATCATGCACATGAAAAATAGAAACAATCATCACATATAGAAATTTGGATTTTAGGTGGAAAAGCCCCCTTCCAGAGAAAAAAAACCACCAAATTATTTGCTTCTTCTTCTTATTATCTATTGCTTCAAAATATTATCATTTACATTACATCAACTAGCCACCACTAGTAATGGATCACCCACCCCTTTACTGAAATGAGAAATGTTGACCACAACCAACTTGGAGCACCCACTCCTACAATAGAAAATCAATATGCACTTAGCTTGAAGCCCCCACTCCAGGTACAAATAATTCCACTACAAGAAAATATGATTCAGAAACTGAAAAATACAACTGCATAAACAAGAATAGAAACAAATGAGCACACTCATGTAGTGACAATTTCACACTCCAAATGAGAAAACAATTCTCTCCACACACACACTCTAAGCATATCTTCGATATCTGCTCACAAATCTGAAACACTGCTGAAGAATAATATCTAAAGCACACTGCAATTTTGAAAAACTCTGAACTCACTGCAAAACTCATTGGGTGTGCACTTGCACTTCATGCACAATCACTCACTCATACAGCTAGAGAACCAACCAAATGAGCAACCCTTCTCCACATATTTGTAATATTTGAGATCAATTATTTCTTCAGGTGATGGAGCTCACCCAAAACCTATTCACATGCTTCAAATTTCATTGAGCTAGACCTTTTAACCAAAATCAAGCCACTCATTCCACTAGCCTTTTGATAATTCCAATTTTGACCACCTTCTGGAGACCCCACGACTTGTCTCGACCATTTCATGGAAATTTCTGACAATAGACTTCACCAAAATCAATTTAATTCCAAATGAGCACGTGAAATTCGAAGTTTTTTTCGAGATTTTCTTTGGTTGCACAGACAACACTATGCAAATCCGACCGATCATTCACACAACATAGCCAACCAACGACTGGGAAGTTTAGTCGCTCCCATAAAGCCCTTATCCATGTGACTAGGGAAGAGCGTAAGGTAAAACACGAGTTCTTGCCCTCAAACATGCAACAAAGCTTCAGGGGGTTGATAAGACTTGTAAACCATCCTTCCAAGCCCAACTTGACATTAGTAAGCTAGTTGAATGACTTGACAAGTCTCTACACATATCATCAACTAGACCTCTAGCACACATGTAGCTCAACTTTAGATGAGGCCTTATTATCTCATGACATCTCTTCAACAGACCTTCTAAGACTTATGACAATATTTTACATTAGCACGAAAACCCTCAATAAGTATACAATAAAATCCAAACGATACATAGAGACTCATGAGTACATAACTTCAACAAGTGAGATCAATGACAACACAAAAATGCCAACAGACTCCCCCTTTGTCAATCATGTTAACCTGTAGCTTCTGAAAAATAAATATGGCATTTACATACAACAATTTGAAGCTGAGCACATACAAAATTCACTCTCTCTCCTCCTTTGACATCAATGGCAAGGGGTTTTACATGGCAAGAGAAAATACATAACAACAATGTGATACATGGCCAAAAATGAAGTACTCCCCTTGAAAATGTGCAACAAATACTCCCCTTGAGCCGCTGAACATTCTCCCCCTAAATATATATGAAACCACACCATCTTGAAGAAGAAATATACATGAAGAAGCAATCCATATTGAAATGAAGCAAGAAGAAGCAAACAAACAGTTCATAATGCCTTGAAAAACAAGCAAACAACCAATTGCCACCCATTATCCAAATTTTGCAGCTGAAAGTGCTCTTGGTGGTAGCCATATCACAACATCAAACTCCATGAAAAACTCCTCAATGCCTTCAAAAAGGCACAACACCCATTTTCTCTCTAAGACATTCAAATTGCTCCCTTGGAAGTGGCTTGGTGAAGATATCTACGATTTGTTCATTTTAAGCAATATATTCCAACTTTACAACTTTGTTGACCACTTGTTCTCTTAGAAAATGATATTTGATTGAAATGTGCTTGGTCTTGGAATGAAGAACCAGATTTAATGCTTATTGCACTTGTGTTGTTTACCATGATGGGAAGAGGCTCTTCATACACAACAAGCATGTCTTGAAGAGTTTGCCTCATTCATAAAATGTGTGTGCAACAAGTCGCTGCTGCTATATATTCAGCTTAAACAATGGACAAAGAGATAGAACTTTATTTCTTGCTTGCCCAAGAGACCAAACAACCTCCCAAAAAGTGAGATGCTCCTGAAGTAATTTTCCTGTCATCAATATGACCATCCTAATCAACATCAGTAAAAGTAATCAAATTGAAATGATTACCTTTGGGATACCATAATCCATAGTCAAGAGTACCTTGAAGGTACTTGAAGATCCTTTTTACAACATTAAGATGAGTCTCCTTAGGATTAGATTGAAATATTGAGACCAATCCTACAACTTGCATAATATCGAGTCTAGAAGTAGTTAAATACAATAAGCTACCAATCATGGAATGATACATGGACTGATTTACTTCTGGTGATTCATCATCTTTTCTCAATTTACAACCGGTTACCATAGGAGTGCATAATGGGTTGCAATATTCTATGCCAATTTTTTTTTTTTAATTTCTCCCTAAGATACTTTGATTGAGAAATGAAAATGCCTTTATCATCTTGAATAACTTGCAAGCCAAGAAAGAAAGTAAGCTCACTTAATATTGACATCTCAAATTCCTTTTGCATTTCTTATGCAAAATTTTGACCCATCTTCTCGAAATCACTCCTAAAAATAATATCATCTACATACACAAAAATTATTAGAAAATGATCACCTTCGAATTTGATATATAAATTGTTATCTGTGGTTCCTTTTTTGAAGGCTTTCTAATATAGATGTTTGTCTAGCTTTGCATATCATGCTCTTAGAACTTGTTTCAATCATACATATCATTTTTCAACCTACACACTAGATTCTCATCATCTCCTAATAAGAAAACTTTAGGCTACTCTATATAAACTTCCTCTTCTAGATCACCATTCAAGAAAGATGATTTTACATCCATTTGATAAACTTTAATTTTCTTGTAGCATGCAAAGGAAAAAAACATTCTTATAGCATCTAATCTAGCTACAGGTGCAAAATTTTCATCAAAATTAATACCTTTTACCTAAGTGTACCCTTTGTACACAAGTCTTTCTTTATTTCTTACCACTTTGCCTTCTTCATCTAGCTTTTTTTTGAACACCCACTTGGTTCCAATGATGTTTTTGTCCTTTGGCCTTGGTACAAGCGGCCATGTATTTTTCTTCTCAATCTGATCTAATTCTTCATTCACCCAAAGTTGATCTTCTCTAGCCTCATTGAAGCTTTTGGGCTATATTTGAGACGATAGTGAAAAATGTGCTTGATTGAAGCTATCCAACAACTTCCTCCTTGTTTTCACTCCAAGTTCTTTGCTTCCAAGAATTTGACTTTCCGGATGCTTCTTTTGGATATGGCTTGGTGGAGCCTTATTTGTAGTGGAGGTATTTCTCTATTCTTCCTCTTCTTCAGAAATTTCTTGGTCCTCATATCTATGAAATCATGATCAACTGCAACGTATTTGGAAGCATTAGATTTAGGCAAATCTCCCTCAGCAACAATATCAATACCTTTGATTACCTTTTTGGCTCTCTTGTTGTAGCATTTGTATACCTTTCTCTTGAAGGAATAGCCAACGAATATGCCTTCATCAACTATTGGTTCAAACTTTCCAAGTTTGTCTTCCGTCCTCTTGATGTAGCACTTGCTCCCAAATATTTTGAAGTGGTCAAGTTTTGCTAGTCTTCCTTTTCACAACTCATATGGAGTTTTGTCATTGTTAGGCCTAAGAATAAGTCTATTGGCCAAGTCTAATGCTATATGAGCTGCTTTTCCCAAAAAATATCTGACACACCAACTTCATACAACATAGATCGTGCCATATATTGGACCGACTGGTTTTTCCTCTCCACTACACCATTTTGTTTTGGTGTTCTAGCTATCGATTATTTCCCCTTGATCCCATGTTCCTCACAAAAATCATCAAATTATTTGGACATGAACTTACCTCCTCTATCAGATCTAAGACAATTTATCTTCAAATCAAATTCATTTTCAACAAGTGCCTTAAAAAACTTTAACTTGCTGAAAGCTTATGATTTTTCTTTCATGTGCATAATCCATGTGGCTCTATTAAAGTCATCAAAAAATAATCTGAAATATCTCTCACCTCTTGGAATTTTCTTCATTTTAGGGCCACATTCATCTGCATGCACTAGCTCCAATTGTATGCTTGTAGTGAACTCCTTGGATTTGAAATGCACTCTTGTTTGTTTCCAAAATTAGCATGACTTGCATATTGTGCTATCTAGTTTACCCAACCTTGGTAATCCTCTAACTGCTCCAATATTGCTAATATTAACTAGATTATCAAAATTAACATGACCCAATCTTCTATTGCATAGCCGAGATTATTCTATTTTTCTCATGCAGCAACTATGACTAGTGTCATAAAAAATATACATGTTGCTGCCACTTCTAATGGCCTTTGCCACTAAGTTTCCTGATTTAGCATTTATGATCTCATACCCTTTAGATCTGAAAATTATCTCATGCCCATTATCACACATGTGACTCACACTAAATATATTGTGCTTCAATCCATCAACATAAAGAACATTTTGGGCTTTGGTTTTCTTTTCCAATCTAATTGTTTCTTTGTCTCTGATGGGAATTGTTGCATCATTTCCAAAACTGACATTGCCTTTTTCATACTCTTTTAGCTGCAAGAATTTTCTCTTATCACCGGTCATGTGCTTGGAGAAACCACTATCAATCAGCCATTGCTTATGCTGATCACGAGATATCAAGGAAAGCTCATAATTTTTAGCCTTTTCTTCCATCTTTTCTCAACTTTCTGCTGATTAGATTTCTTTTGAATGTGCTGCATGAAGGAGTTTGGAAAGCTAGATTTGCACTCACTAGCTTTCTGACTAAAGTTATTGCATCTGAAACACTCGTTCTCATTCATTAGTGGAGAAAAATAATTATTTCCATTAGCATGCAAAATATTTAGTCCTTCAACAACTCTTGATCTATCAACATTTTTTATGGAAACATTTTCAACCTACAATTTATGGCTTTGTGTCCAAAATTATTACATGCAAAACAATAACCATAAAATAATGTAGGATAATGAACTTGTTGATTTTCTGCTAATTTGATTTCAACTTCATTCTTTTTCACATTCTTGTTAGTTGCAACAATATTTGCTTGATTTTATTTTCTTATCAAAGCATCTGCATAACTGGTACTTGGTTGATCTTTGAAATTTTGTAGAGAAGGCTTGAACCATAAACCAGTTTTTCCCTCTGGTGACCTTTGCACGTTGAGAATATTTTGCAAGGTTTCAGATCCCTCGAAAATTTTCTGACTTAGACATGCTTTAGTTTCTGCTTTTGATAGATTGGCCCTTAATGCAACAATTTCTTCCTCAAGTTTGTGACAATCTTCTTTCCATTCATCTAGCTGATTGGTGAGCACATTTTCTTTCATTTCTACTTCTTCCAATTCTCTCTTTAAGAAGATGATGTCTTCTTCATGGGTGCATGCAATAGGAGCTCCACCAATATTTTGCTTCAAAGATTCGTTTTCTCTCTCCAACACAGCCAAATTATTTTGTTGAACCAAAATTTGTTCGAGTAAATTGTCCTTGAATTTATCAAGCTCATCCAACTAGGTCTTTAAATAGGTATCCACCAAAGGAGGTTTATTCTGCTTTTGTTTGCATATTTCCTCTTTTAGCAACTTATTTTTGTTTCTAGCTTTTCTTAACTCATCAATTGCTGTAATGAGCTCACCTTCATAATCTATCTCTCTATACTGAAGTTCTGATTTATCTTTGGACTCAAAATCCATAAGAACACATTAAATTTTCTCTTCTTCTTCTGATGAAGATTACTCACTGCTTTCATATGAAATATCACTTTCTTATTTTGTGCAGTAACTCCTCCTTTGAGCTTTAGCTTTTTGAAAATTTTTATCTTTATCCTTGCTCTTCATCTCCTTCTTTTCCTCCTTTTCATTTCTTTTGTGTGGACATTTTGTGGCAAAATGCCTAACTTCTCCACATTAGAAACACTTGAAAGGAAGATTGCCTTTATACTTTCCAAAAACTCTCTTTAATTTTCTGACAAACTGAGAAAATTCTTCATTAGATTCACTGCTAGAAAAATCTTCCTCTTCCTTGATTTTCTTTGGAAGTTTCTTGATCTTTTTGGTAAAAGCCTTGACTTTCTTGGAGGCCTTTAATGCAACTTCTCTAGATTCACATTTCTCTTCTACAATACACTTCTCATAAATTGTAAGAATTCCAAGAAATTACTCCATAGTAAGAGTGCTCAAATCAAACATTTCTTCAATAGCATAAACTTTTGGATTAAATATTGCTGGTAAAGAGCTCAAGGTTTTTAGAAGAATGACTTCATCTTCAAAATTTTCATCTATGCTTTTGGTCAGATTTGTCACCATTTGAACTCTTGAGAAATACTCTGCAATAGTTTCATCTTCCTTCATTTTCAAGATCTCAAAACTCATCCTATAGGTTTGGAGCTTTGCTTTCTTCACCTTATTATCACCTTCATAACTATTCTCAAGTGTTGGGTGTTTGTTATATTTTTCCACGACTAGTTCGCACGTGTGGGGGGCGGGGCGGGAGGCGTAAACCCCCACTGTTCATTGTGCTTGGCATAGCAAGGGGGCGTAGCCCCCGCTATTGGGGGGTTTTAGGGGGGTGGTAGTCCCCTTGTATAGGGTCTGGGATAACACCTCGGAAATTTATTTTGGACCCTATATTACATGGGCGGACCTACTTATGGTTTTGTGCATGGGTTCAGACATAGTTTTGGGCATGATGGTTTTTTTCCCATGGTATTTCGTAGATCCGATCAAGGGAACTATGATTATGTTCTAATCTAATGCTAATGGATTGGGGTTTATGAATGCTTCGACATGTATATATACGTATTGTAACATTGAAAGCAACATAATGAAAAATCAATCTGTTAGTCCCGGTTTTGGGGTTTGGGGGAAAATATCTATTTATTTGTTTTATATTCTCGTCATTATTTATTTTTTGTTTTTAGAATTTGTTTGTAGGTAATTTTTGTACAGGGTTAAAACCTACATTTGGTATCAGAGTTGTTTTGTCTTCAAGTGGGCTCTATCTCAAGAAGTATTATGCCTAGGATCTTGCCTAGCATTTGCTTTGTTTTGTGAATATTGTGCATAGTTTTTTGTTTCTGTCTATGGGTCTCATGGTGATGATGATATTTTTGATATGACTTGGGAATTTTTAATGGGTGATTTAGTGTACTTAGGATTCAGAAATGGTGCTAGTAGACATACTCGATATTTAGCTTCCGCCTGCTTGGGTAATATTGTTATGAAACCAACTCACAAAAGATAGAAAAGATAGATCAACGCCTTAGAATTTAGCCTCTTCGAGGGGGCAACCTCCTTTACATTACATAATTGAACAATTCTTGGATGATTCAAATGAAAAAACCTCCTTTCTATATATAGGAATCTAAGGAGACACAATATAACCAAGCCGACCTAACAATAATAATATAAAGGCACACAAATAACAATAGAGGGATTCTATGGGGCACAGTAATAACAATATGGGGACAATAGGGGCACAAAAATATTAATAAGGGATACAACTACAATAGTAATGGGGTAATCACTAGTATTATAGGGACGTAACATGCCCCTCTCCTTCAAAAAAAGTGTTGTCCTCAATGCTTGAGTAGTTTTGGATGCTTCTGTATAAAATTCTCATCGTCCTATGTCGAATCTTCAACGGATAAGTTCTTCCACTTGATGATATACTTCGAAATTGATCGATTTCGTAGCTATCGAGTTCTTGTTTCTGTGACTACTTCCGGTTCCAATATAATTTTTCCTTCCTCTTCAAGTTCTGGCAATATTGTTTGAACTGGGAGCTTATCGCCTATCACCTTCTTTAAACATGAAACATGGAAAATTGGGTGCACTTGAGAAGCTGCAGGAAGCTCCAATTTGTATGCCATAGTACCAATCTTTTGCAACACCTTGTACAGACCATAATACTTTGGTGATAATTTATTGTCCTTCTTAGCTTGCTTGAGGGACATTTTTTTATATGGTTGTAGTCGTAGGAATACTCAATCACCTACATTAAAACTTCTTTTGCTGCGACGTTGATCTTCATGTTGTTTCATTCTATTATGTGCCAACACGAGGTTATCCTTTAAGAGTTGGAGGACTTGTTGTTGATGTTCGATGTGATTTTCCACTACTTGAACCTTAGAATTTTCTCTTAAATATGATGTGATGGATGGTGGCTAATACCCATAAAGTGCCATAAATGCGTTCATTTTTGTTGTTGTATGGAAGGAAGTGTTATACCACCATTCAACTAGAGGCAACCATTTGACCCATTGTGTATCTTTATCAGATACAAAGAAACGAAGATATCCTTCCAAACATTTGTTTACTATCTCAGTTTGCCCATCAGATTGAGGATGATAAGATGAGCTATGAGCTAA
>APFE031445670.1:0-20197 GCA_000404065.3 Pinus taeda
GTACAAAAAATTTGCAATTCTAAATTTTGAAAAGGTGTTATTATATTAGCTGTATTTTTATGTGATGGTTAATTTTGAAAATTTGGCTAGAATGATATCTATTATTAAAATATACATTTTCAATAAAGTTTTAATATTTCATCTTCTTTTAGGAGCTTGGTTGTATTCTACATATTTTTAAGCCTACCATGTCAAAGAGAATGTACTTTTAACCTAAAAAATAACAAAGAATTTCAATAAAGACAACTATTTTGATATCCTTGATGGGGGTGGAGTGCCAAGAAAAATTGACAATACTAGGTGGCATGTGCCACCGTAAGACAAGATATAATAGTCCATAAAGTTGATGTTGTGGCAAGGGTCACACATGCACACACATGGGAAAAATGGGGATGCTTGGTGGGGTTATTCAATGTGCCCATGTGAGTGAGAATAATGTTTTAGATGGTTTTGGAACCTGGTAATATGCTTTGGTTTTTTGATAAGGATGTGACTCTCTCAATTCTATCCATGTTGAGAGCTTCATGAGGTAAATGCAAATGATGGCACCTCTGTATAATGAATTCATAATTTCTGGTGTTGGTTGGGGGTCTTTGGATTAGCCTAGGCCATGTGTTGGGTGGTAAGACCTCTTGGGAGCAGCTGGTTCGGGGGTGATCTCTCAATCTTCCTTTGATATCATCTCTAGACATGGAGGAGTGTATAGGTACCTTCTCGATTTTATTTTATCAGTGTTTTATTCTCAAGGCAATAAACACCAGGTTCAAGTTTGTATGCCTAGTTGTGTGGCTCTATTTCTGGTCTGTTATTCGAAGCTAGTTTTTTCAAGAGGGTGTCTCCACTTACTGTGAATTAGGGGTGGTGGTTGGCTTCTTGGATCCATGGGCATAGGTATGTTCCCATTGGTGGTGTGGGTGTCTTCGGGTCTGCAGCATTTGGTGGTGGGGGGTCCAAGCCTAGGTTGGTGAGATGTCTTTCTTATGGTGAGGTGGTGGCATTCTCTATGGTTGTGGCTCTGGTTCTCCTCCCCCTTCTCTGTGGAGATCCTTTATCGAAACATTTATGCTTACCAGAAGGAAATGAGCACTTGAATTTTTGCTTATAAATTGGAGTGGTTCAAGTTTCTTTGGTTGTGTTTTGTTGAGTTTCTTTTGTGATTGCATTCTTTGTCTATGGTCTATTGTGTAGTAGGTGGTGGACCAGTTGGGTGAGTATTGTGGTAGAGGGATGTTTCTTCATCTCTGGTACTGCTGGGAATTTTTTTTTTACCTAGAGGGGGAAGCAGGACTTGGTAGTTTTGTCAATGATGAAAATGGTTCAAGTGAGTATGACCATTCATGGAGGTGGAAGGCAGGGCTCAAGGAGTCATCATAATGGTGGTTTAGGTAGGTCAATGGGTAGGAGTGCTTCCCCTCGAGTAGGGATTCAATGCATTTAAGCAATGCAGAGGAACACCTCTCCTCAGCTAGAAGGAGGGTCATTGAGTGGATCCAATTCTATGGAAATTTTAATGGCCACAATTAAAATGCTTAAGAACAATCTTGAACTGTTGGTTCGCAATGGGCAGGAGGATTGAGGGGAAATTATTAACTTTTTTGGAAATTTGCATTGCACCCAATGGCAAATGTTTGATAAAATGGTGAGCATCAAACAGGGGCAAAGGTGTATCCTGGAAAATATTGAGCATCATGAAGCCAACATGGCCTATATAAGGGACATCTCCATTGTGATTTTCAACTACCCCCCTCTCCTCACACTAATTTGAGACATCCTGCTCTCGTTGTCTCGATTAAGTAATGTTGATATTCCTCTTCTTTATTTTGGGATCATATTGACATAGTTGGCATCGGAAATCTTTGGAAATATTTTTCTTTTTGTATGGTGTCTATTTATATAGTCTCTTCCTGCAAGCCAAAAAAAATGGTAGGAGTGAGGTAGGGATTTGGAGAAGCATGATGTAAATTTAACTTTCTGAGTTAATAGAAGCTTCTGATTAAAAAAAATAATTATTTTGATAATTTTGATTTTAAAATGTATATTTTTAGTTCCCATTGTCAAGTCTCAATTTTTACTAAACTTTACATCTATAGGCATGTCTATTTTAAAATGTCTTTCACAAATTTAATTTAATCACTAGTAACTAATAGGCAGGTGGTAGAGATTTAATTTACATGGAATATGTTGGAATAGTCATAACAATATTCACGCATCAAGGGTTAAGATTTATATCCAAGTTAGTTATGCTCAATTACTTAATTTATCTCAAATTAATTAATAAAAAAAGTATCATGTCAACACATGTCATATTGAGCATGTGGTATTAACAAGCCATGGTATTCTAAGAGAATCTCCATGGTTAAGAATATTGTTAAATATTTTTTAAAATTTGCATATATATTAACACATATTATTTTTAATAATTGCTAATAATATTAATTTAAAATAATGTTATAATTTAGTTAAATTTTATAATTTTTTTAATTTAAATAATGTGTAATGTATAATAGAGTAAATATTCTTATGCTTATAATAAATTTACACTTATCAACATTTACCAATTATTTAACTTATATGACTATACTTAAACATTATGTCCATTATTATAAACAACTTTCCAACACTATTTATATATTTTAAATACATTCCATAAAATTTAACAACATTATAATGATATTTCTTTCGATTTAGATGAGGCCAATTGTAACATCCCCTTCGTTGGGTTCTAGGTAGTTGTATCGGCAGCCAGACCTTATTATAGGTAGCTATTTGGAGTCATTTTTCTTTTGTATTGGTTATAATAATGGACCATTGGCCTTTGAAAACCGTGAAGGGCTGAGAACGAATTAAGAATTTCATTTATTCCCTTATTATGTAATGTGTGAGATAATTTATCTTCAGTCGTTATTATGTTACGACCTTCTGCTTTGCTAGAAATTAATTTCATTTGTAATACTTATATTTATAGCCTTTTGAAATTATACACTGATGCTGAAATCCTCTGTCGAGTGGTCTTCTATTAACACTAAGAACATAGGGTTTGTAAATATTTTGATTATAAAGAGTTCTTTTATTTAGTAAAGTCTTTAGTTTCTTTGTTACTGATTGCTAGAATGAGACCATATGCTTATGAAGTTATTCATATTTATATTTCTCTAAATAAGGGATAAAGACTATTCGTAAATTTTATTATTGATTAATTTTAAAAGTTTATTTTATATGGAACTATTCATACTATTTATTTATTTTTATTTTATAGTTTAGTTAGTTTTTGGTATTATTCTTTTGGATATAAAATAGTTTTGAATTCTTTTTTTAAGGTAGTTGTACTTTTATATTAAGTTTAGGGTTTCAGAGGGACTTGATTTTCAGAACTTGTCTTCCATCTCTAGATTGATTAATAGGGTTTATGACTGGGCTATCCTCCCTTTTTAAATTGATTAATAAGGTTTAGGATTGTTTCTCTCTTTAAATTGATTAATAAGGTTTAGGGCTATTTCAAGCTAGCTAACCGCTCTTGGCTATGGCCTAGAATTAACATATACCAACAGTCTTACAATTGATAGTGAAAAAGTAGAACATAATTCCTCAGTAAATTACACAGTCTTACACTTTACACAAAACTAAAAAAGATAATTCCTCAATAGATTACACACTACATAACCATTCAAACATAATTAGAAAGCAAAATAATTACTCAAAATAGTTGTCCTACTTATTTGTTTCTCTTGTAATCAAGTTTTCCACAAAATTATAGGGCATAGAATTATCCTCCCAACCATTGAGAATCAATACGCTCTACTGAGACTCTCCCCAAGCTAGCTTCATATCTAGAACAACTTCAGAACATAGAACTTAATAGGTCCAACCCAGAACTTCTCTGATCCAAAAAAAATTCACTCTCGGGTTTTAAACTAAACTCACAATCTTCAGTTGGAATTCCACTTGAATTCCTCATTTTGGCAGTGTCTTGCCTCCCTCCACAATGTCTTATCAGAGGTATTAAGTTTGGAGTATGTCTCCTCTTCAAGGTTGCGTCCAGTTTCTCTCCCCTATTTGCTCCCTTTTACCAAATTGAGATAGTTTATTTCTAGTGGTAAGAGTTTTGGCGGGCAACCATCTCTGCTTGTAATTATCAGTTTTCGTAGGCAACTGCCTCTGCTTGTAATTGTATTTCAACTATTTGGGAATATGAAACTCTGTGTTGACACTTAATCATAGGGATTGGGTGAAAAATTGTAATTAGTGTAAATAAATAATAGAGCAAATGGAGAGTCATCTGGAGATGAAACTGAACAGTCACTCCCTCTTTTTTATAATAATGAACTACCTAAATGAATCATACAATCTCATTTTTGAGGAGTTACCTCTTGGCCTAACATGATATTAGAGCCAGCTCTATTTTTAGCATTCCTGCCCTTGTAACTCCCTCCTGCCTATGTTCTACCTATTTTGCAGAACTGACACTTCTACCATACCTTGAAGCCTAAACCCATCTTACGTAAACCATCAGATGCGTTTTCCATTCCACCGTCATCCGTTGAGTCTCTAATCTCAAATGTGTTTTCTATTGTGCTTGAAGTAGTCCCAAAGGGTGTTCTCCACTCACAGTTCTTAGCCTCTAGGTCTCCATACCATTGTGCTCGGCCTCTAGCAAGCCTCCATGCCTCTGCATTAAATCTGATGAAGAATGTGCACTGGCGGCCACTCTTCCTGTGAACATTTCAACTTTCATAGGCCCTTCGGCTATCCCTAGTTCGAGTCCTGTATGGAAACATGACGAACGATGAAGTGAAAGCGTGGTGATACCTCTAGTGTGGTAAGCTGTTCCACATGTTATATTTCTTCCAGGTGTTAAATATTCCCACAAATATTAACAAGGGTAATGTTGAAAGTATATCACTTGTGGAGCTTATTAAGAAGGGAGACAAGGTTGGTTCTTCCGAGGAAGCTTTTCTTGCAAAGCTTGGCATTAGGCCACTTTCGTATGGATTGGTTGTGAAGACTATATACGACGATGGATCGGTATTTGATCCTGAGGTTATTGATCTCACAGATGATGATTTAATAGAGAAATGTGCTGTTGGTATTTCTACTGTGACAGCTCTTTCTCTAGAGAGAGAAATTTCAACCTCTCCACATATGGCCCCTCCTCCTCTAGTACGCTCTGCCACATACAACCCCTCCACCATATATGTTCCTCCTGCAACGCGACCTCTCCACATACGGCCTTTCCTCACTATTATATATCTGCTGCCTATGTTAAATGCCCCCTGCTAGATACACCCTCCCCAATTAATACCTTCTAACACCTCCCCCATATACCAACCTTTAAAAAAAAACGCCCTTACTACATTTTTCTTAAATCGCCATAGCTATTTAAAAAAAAGAAACCAACAAAAGTTCATTTTTTTAAATATATATTGGCAGCAGAAGTACATTTTTTTATAGTTCATAGATTTTAAAATGCATTCATTAATATCTATTGTGGGAGTGGTTCTCACCGGCAAGGAAAATTATCCTGAGTGGTCTCGGAAAATCAAACACAGTCTCATTTTTAATGAGCTGTGGAAAGGAGTGTGTGTTGAAGATGGAGACAAACTGCCAGAACAAGCTACCTCAAACAAGGAATTCGTCATTTTGGAAAATATGAACAACAAAGATTATGCATTGATTGCAGCATCAGTAAATGAAGAGGTGAGTTGCCATATTTTGCCATTTTCAAATGCTTTCGAAGCCTTACAAAAACTCAAGGAACTCTGTGACTCACACTCTGCACTTGAAGTTGTTCAGCTCATGATTAAATTGTTCACCCTTGAATTACAAAATGATGATCCTCTTGCTCTTGCATCAGAAGCAAAATCTATTATGCATGATATCAAAGTCACTAGTGTTGAACTGGACATTCAATTGATAACTTTTCTCAAGGCATTTTATCCCACTTACTCAAATGGTCTTGAGTCATTGCAAGCAAATGGAAACCTCAAAGATATTTCCTTTGACTCCCTTGTGAAAACATTTGCTGAAAGGGAGAGAGATTTTTGGAAGAGGACAACACCTTAGTTTATTGAAGAGGGTGTGTGTCTTGCACATAGAGAGAAGAATCTTACTCAAGATTGTTCCAGAGGAAGAGGTGGTTGAAGAGGAAGAGGAATAAATTTCAGAGGCGGGGGGGGCAGACACACTCAAGGAGAAAATTCAGACTTTCACTGCATACCTTGCAAAAGAGATGGATCTCATGATGCATCCACATGCAAGTTTCCTTGGGATAGACTTGAACAGGAAAGAAACCAACCCAAAGGTAAAACTAATGACAAAGAGAAAGGTAAAGCACCTAAATCCACTCACTATGTTGTGGCACACTATAATATTCGAGTAAATGAAGACTTATTTAATGCTTCACTTGCTTCTTGGAAAAATGGTTGGTTCCTTGATTCAAGAGCAACTTGCCACATGAATTTTAGAAGAGGTTTTTTTGAAGAATTTATTGACAATGTTGATCGAGTAGTATACTTTGCAGACAAATCAAAACCCAAGCCATCAGGGCTTGGTATAATTAGGCTTAAATTTCCTGGTCTTCTAGACTTTCTTCAGCATCATGTTTTATATCTCCCACAGTGGAGGATAAACTTGCTGTCCTTGGTCCACATTCGCTAGCAAGGAAACTCCATTCATATGTTTGATGGCAAGCTTGAGGTGAGAAAAGCATCAGACTACTCACTTGTCATGATGGGGATAGAAGAAGAAAGGCTTCTCAAGTTGCAGGGTACCTCTACTTGTGCACAAAATTTCTCATACAATTCTGATTATAAAGAAGTTACATTTCCATAAAGTTTATTATGACATGCTAGATTTGGAAAACTGAGCTATGACAACCTCTGCTTGTTGAAGAAAAATGGTGTTACTGGTTTGCCTACAATTCCTAGGAAACTTAAGCAATGTGATGCTTTCATTCTAGGAAAGCATAGCAAACAATATTTTCATGATTCACATTCGAGAGCACATAAAAAACTTTAACTCATTCATTTAGATTTATGTGGTCTAATGCCTATTCCTTTTTAAAATGGAAATAAATATATGTTGAGATTTTTTGATGACGAAACTAGAATGTGTTGGGTTTATTTATTAAAGAACAAATCTGATGGTTTTCAAACATTCAAGAACTTTCATACATGGATTGAAAATGATGCATAATCTCATACCGGCTCTATTCACACTAATAATGCAAAAGAATACACTTCAAATGAATTTCAAAACTATCTTCGGCAACATGGGATCCAAAATCAAACAATTGTTCCTTATAATCCCCAATAGAATGGAGTAGCTGAAAGAATGAATATGACAATCTTAAATATGGTGTGCTCCATGATGTTTTTCAACAATGTAAAATTGATGTTTTGGGCTAATGCAATTCTATGTGTTGTATATGTAAAGAATATATGTCCATATAATGCTATTAGAAACAACACTCCTTATGAAATGTGGTATGGGCACATTCCTTCAGTAAAGCATCTCAGGGTCTTTGGTTCCACATGTTATGCCTTGATACCAAAGGTACATAGGAACAAACTTGGTGCAAGAAGTCGTAAGTGTATCTTCCTGGGGTATTCAAACACCTCCAAATCATACCGTTTCTATGATGAAGTTAATAAAAAGTTTTTTGTATGTAGAGATGTAATCTTTCTTGAATCATCCAAAACTCACAATGTTGTTGAGCGGAAAATTGATCGCTTGGATAGATTCACAAATGCAAAATCATTTCAAGAATTTGATAATTAGATTCCACATCTTGAAGGGGGGATTCCTATACTAGATCAACCTGTGGAATCTTCTTCTGAAGCACTCTCTCCCCCGCATGAAACTCCAACAATGGATGATACTTTAAGTGATGTGATTGATAGAATTAGGAGACTTAATCTTGATCTAGTCCCAACTCAATCAAAGGAGTAGCCTGGACCATCTTAGAAATGTCCCCCAAAGTGGCTAACAAAGATACTTGAAAGTGTTCATCCTGATGAGGTTGGAAAGACAGGAACTAGAAATTCAACCCGAAAAATTAGAGGTGATGTAGATGACTTTGATTCACCTGTTGATATGGATGTTTGTTATGATTGCGAATTGAATTTGTCTATAGATTTTGAACCAAGTTCCTTCAAAGAAGTTTCTTCTCATGATGAATGGAAAGAAGCAATGAAAAAGGAGTATGATGTGTTGATATAGAATGGCACTTGGAATCTGGTTGATCCTACATTGGGAATCAAACCAATTGGCTACAAGTGGGTCTACAGGAACAAGTATAAAGTTGATGGCTCACTTGACAAGCACAAAGCTAGGCTTGTGGCAAAAGGTTTTACATAGAAGGAAGGGGTTGATTATGAGGAGACTTTTGCCCCCACATCAAAATGAGTTACCATCCAAACACTCTTTTCCCTAGTAGCTAAGAATGGTTAGAAAGTCCATCAAATGGATGTAAAAACTACTTTCTTGAATTGAGATCTAAAAGAGAATGTTTTTATGTCCTAGCCTAAAGGATTTGCTGTGAAAGGACATGAACATAAATTATGAAAACTTGTGAAATCCTTGTATGGCCTTAAACAAGCACTGTGAGCCTAGTATGAAAAACCAACTGAGCATCTTCTGAAACTCAATTTCAAACATTATCATCTTGATGATACAACTTTGTTTGTCAAGAAGGTTGGCAAAATAGTTGTATATCTTGTGGTATATGTATATGATATTTTGATGATAGGGAACAATGAGAGCTACATTGTATCCATAAAGAAGGAATTGAGGAAAGGTTTTGAAATGACTGATTTGGGCTATGTTCATTACTATCTTGGTATTGAAGTAACTGAACATCCGAAGTCCATATTCCTTTCTCAAGATAAGTACATTGGAGATTTGTTGAACAGGTTTGGCATGACTGAATGCAATCCTCTAACTACTCTAATGGAACAAAACTTAAAGCTCACATCCATTTAAGGAAAAGAATTTGAGGATGCAACAAAGTATAGACAACTTGTAGGAAGTCTCAACTACATGACTTATACTAGACTAGACATTTTGTTTGCTATTGAAATCCTCTCCAGGTTTATGCAAAAGCCTTGCGAGGGACGCTGGTCTGCTGCAAAAGGAGTTCTAAAGCACTTGAAGGGAACTGAAGACATTGGACTCAAGTATACACAAGTAGGTGACTTCAGCTTGATTGAATACTTTGATTCAGACTCCGATGGAGACAAAGAAACTAGGGTATCTACATTAGGTTATGCTATGAATCTTGGATCAGGAGCTGTCTCCTGGAGATCACACAAACAATCAGTTCTAGCAGATTCCATAACAGAGGCAAGTTATGTGGCAGCAGCTGAGGCAACAAAAGAAATTGTGTGGCTCAGGAAAATTCTGGAAGATTTGTAGGTAAAAAAAGTACAATCGCCTCCACTCATGATTGACAATACCTCGGCAATAAAGATGGCGAAGAACCCAAAGTTCCATGATCAAACGAAGCACATCAATACAAAATATCATCTGATTTGACATCATGTTGAGGCCAAAACAATCCATCTTCACCAGTGTTCCACTAATGAGCAGATTGTAGACATCTTCACTAAAGCACTTGGAAGAGAAAAGCTTGAAAGATTCAGAACGATGCTTGGACTCACCAACATCCTTTCAGATTAAGGGGGGGAATGTTGACACCTAATCAGAGGGATTAAGTGAACAAATGTAATTAGTGTAAATAAATAATAGAGGAAATGGAGAGTCATCGAGAGATGAAACTGAACAGTCACTCCATCTTGTATATAATAATGACCTATCTAAATGAATAATACAATCTCATTTTCAGGGAGTTACTTCCTGGCTTGACACTCTCTTACAATATAATTTCTCATAATTTTATCACTAAATATTTAATAAATTTATTAATAAAAGTTAAAACATTCATATTCACAAATTATACATATCACACTTTTAACATAGTTCATAATCTAGAAAGGAAAGTAAATAACATAGTGACTTCAATATTTACACATTTACCTACAAGTATTACACTAATATAATAATTATTACTCGTTATGATTCTTTGAACTAAATTTAAGAACATTATAATAATATTTCTCCCCCCTAAATTGAAAGACATGAAACTAAATTTAAAAACATTATAATAATATTTCTCACCCTTAAATCTAAAGACTTGAAGTTAGCTAAGGCTCACAATTGTTACTAGGTATGAATCTTTAACTTCAAAGTATCCACCCTCTTAAACTTAGTATTCACATAATAAATTTGAGATTTTATAAATGCACTAGGATAACAAGCATCTAAATCTTTTTATTTATAACCTTTTGGTTGACATGTCAATTAAAAAATTTGCTTTAGTTAATGTGAAATTTTACAGATTCATTATGATAACAACCATCTAAATCCTTTTCTTTATAATCTTCTAGATAAAATGTGAATTAAAAGATTTGCTTTCTTATAAACATAATTTATAAAAATACAAATGAGAAAACTAAAGAATTCAGAAATAACATATTTAATAACAAATTAAATTACAACCAAATAATTAAACATATTACTATATTAATATCAATTAATAAAAAAAAATATTTTTTATTCTTCCTAAAACCAATTACATTGTATAATCATAAAAATTATGTAAAAAATCAATGGTAATTTTTGAAAGATTTAAAATAAAAGCAGGTGTTATATTACAATTCAAAATAATTATTTAATTATATCTAAATATAATTAACTAAATCCAAAAACTATTCAAAATAGTTAATTAACTTTAAAATTAAACAAATAATGAATATTACTGAATTGATGATCAACACATACTTCGGCAAGTACTTGTTCACCCAGTTAGGGATGAAATTTACATTTGGTCACCCGGAATGAAGAAAATTCAAGTGAACAATTCTTTGGTGTCAACCTACATGTATGAATGAATAGAGCGAAAGGCCAAACTGAGCATTTTTTAAAATACTAATGGTTGGGTTTACTTAAAAAGATGATAATTACTTAATTTATAAAAGTGAGTAACTAAGATATTTAAAATTAAAAAAATTAATAAGATTAATATTAATAAATTAATTATTAAGTTACAGTTTTAAGTAGATATTTGGTTTTAAGCGTACATTTGATCATTATGAATAAAGCAATTTCAAGTGAAACATTTAGAGGGAAATTTACATATAAACTTTTTTTAGTTAAGATAAAAGATCTTTTTAACTGAAGAACGCGAATCATTTATTACTATATATATATATAAATAATAAAAATCAAATAAATGAATGATTATTAAGATATATATATTTTTTTTTTTTTAATCTGGATATCATTTTTAATATTAAGTTGTGTTCATGTCAAATTTTCAATATTTATATTTATTTGAGGAGAAACTTGGAGTGACTTCTTCATCATTTTATTATCTTTATTACAATATCTTTATTACAATATGAGTGATTTTTCCATTATTTTATTATCTTTATTTCAATATCTCCAAATATTTTTTTATGCTATCATATTTAAAAAATGATATAATTATCTGAGTATTTCGAAGAAATTTCATTCTTTCTGTTATTGCTAGTTGAGTCTAGAGGCTCATTTTACAACTGAGTCTCATGTGTAACTATGTCTGTCTGTCATGAAAGTTGAAATTTTGCTCATGTCGACCCAAATATAAATAAAAAAGACAAAAAAAAAAACTATATAAAATATTTAAATAATGTTGGTTCATAAAAAAAAAAATGCATGTGAAGAAATTAGATCCCTCTAGGCTCATGTTAAATTCCTATTTAAGATGGATCTATGTTGGTGCATAGTAAAGAGGTTGATCTTCTCATAAATATGAAAGCATCCATGAGTGAAGGCCAATGAAGTAAAAAGGGAGATGAGAGGTGGGCGGGTGCGTGGTTGTTTTTGCTCTTCACTATACTCTCCTCCAATGACATTTATTTGCATTATATCCTTCATCCAATCCTCACACAAATGTCTAGTGTGGTAGGCTTGAATAGACTATGGGTTATAGTCACTACTATGTTGGTCTTCTTGATGCTTCTAGTTGCAACCCACTTGATTATAAAGAGCATTTTGGTCTAGCTCCTCTCTGTGTGTCGTTTTATTTTGATTGAAGGATACACTAAAATTTCAACTACTCCCCTCCCCCTTGATTTTGATTTAAATGTTTCAAACATGGGAGCTTGCTCTAGTTGTCTTAACTCTAGGGAATGTAGTGGTTGGACTACTTTGTACTTTCTTTTTGGTGGATTTTAGTGCTATAGGAAACACACATTTTTTTTGGGGCAATCTAAAATTACAGGAAGAATGATAGAATATAGGAATATGCAGTGAGTTGGTTGAGGTAAGTGAAAGTGTGAAATAGTGTGAAAAATGGGGTGTTGAAGCCTAATAGATGTTGGTAGCTTTGGATTTCCAATGGAGGCATGGGAGAAAAAAAATGATGGTATAAATTCAAAAGGGATACAATCATATTGTTATAATTACTACTCAATTAAATAAAATGTAAAACATGAAACATGGATTTAGAGAATTTCAATAATTACAAAGAAGAAAATATTTAGAATTAGACCTTTTCTTGAAATTTGTCATATTTATGTTGCCTTATATCATTGGTTTCTTTAGTCTCTTGCATATTCTTTAATCCCTAATGCCAATTTGAATGTCTAATCATATGACTCGAAGAAAGAAATATTATAAAAAGTAGATCCCAATTTGGACTTGTAAGTCATAACAAAGGGACAATTCTCTTGATTACAATTATAAATGGATAAGTATTATGAGAATGATAGTAAAAGAAATCAAATACTTTAAAATATTCTTTTTTTCAATACAAATATATTGTATTTTTTGTAAGTCGAAGAGTTTTTATTAATCAAAAGGAATATACAAGGATGTCAAAATTCATATGGTCTTACCCTCACCAGGTTTGTTGACCAATGTGATACCCATACAACTTACAAAAAGACAAATTGCTAACTGAGAAGTCTAAAGGCCAAGAGGCCTAACATTCGAGAAAATTAAAAGAACAAGAAACACACTTAGTCATTAGAGGTAATTGAAGTAGGGTTGTTTGGCCCAATCCCTGGGGGAGGTGGAGAGCGATACATGCAGTTGACATATATATCAAAGTGAACAAACCAAGTTTCCAGTTTTTCAACCTTTTCCATTAACATTTTTTGTTTGTGTCAGACCACTACCACCCTTTTGTGAACATGGCGCTAGAAGTATTGAAGCTTCTCTAATTTTGCCATGATAGCCTTGTGCTCCTCCTTGTGAGATTGATTAAGGGCAACCAGTTGAGAAGAGACAAATTGCACTAGTTTGAGGAGTGTCGAGGAGAGTGCCAAGCTCCTAGAAGGTGCCTGACCCAAAGTACCAAACGTCATTGTCTGTTGCACCAATAATGTGGCATAACACGTTGGCGTCTGTGACCATGACCACCAATGTCTGCGCCACAACCAAAATGTGAAACCATATGATGATGAATGCCTGCCATGGAAGCAACCAAAGAGCTGCGACCCCCACATATCCCACAACCCCCACAACCCCCACAACCAAGTCCTCTTGAATGACCTGCGCCCCACCTAAAACTCCCACCCTGAATAGATACGAAACCACTCCAAGACCCAGTGAGGGCGGGAGAGCCTTCAGGCTTTGTTGGTGTAAGGACATGTGAGGAGCGGGGACTGGGCTTCATGGTGGATCTCAAAGGGAAGTCATAGAGCCAGAATAAAGAGACACCCAAAATGCTACCACCTGCGACTCTGAACCAAGTAGGCCCTACCACAAACCTAAGGGAAGAGGATAACCAGCACAAAAATTCCCACCACCGAGAATTCGTCACTTGATTAGAGACAAGTCGGATGAGAGTGGAAGTGAAAGACCTAAGAGGAGAGATCTAGATAGAATATATCAGACACCCAAGACAAAATTGAAAGGCAATGCCCCAAATTCGATATCGACACCAGAGCTATAGCAGAGCCCTGGAGGGTGAATTGAGACTAGAGATCCCGTAAAGGAAGATCCAGGATGTGAGAAGACCCAACATCCAATGCCACCTTAAAACTAAAACCTCCACCCTAAGAGTTAGAACACCACTCATGGACCCATAACTAAGAAGACAAGAACCCGAAGTCTAGCACAAAGCACTCCAAAAGCTGCCCCAAGAGGCCAAAGTGACAAACCCAAAGAGCAGAAGGCAATTGAGGCTAAAGCTAGCTAGAACCGAAAGAGACGTGCCATCTAGAGAGGAGTTGTGAGTGAAATTTTATTAATTAGTAGGAGCAGGTGAGAGAACGTTGCTAGAAGCACACCCGAGGTGCATAGGATGGACCACCACCCTAAACTAGGAGTCAGAGAAGATGCAACCAGGGATGTGAGCTCTTTAGAGACAATAGACAACTAGAGAGTTTTAAGATGGACTGAATATAACTAGAGGAGGATCGACTCCATCATGTTGAAGCGAGCGATTGCACACAGGTGAAGTTGAACGGTTCGCACAAGCAAGCGTAGTGTTATTAACTCGAGCATGGTGGAGGGGTTGATGTCCTACCCTCCCCACCTCAAATATTGCACAACTCACATCCACCTCAAATATTGCACAACTCACATCCATCATGTGACAGGTGACTTCGAAAGCCTAACGCCCCATCGAAGATTAATTACAAATAATTTTATCAAAATAAATTATAATTTCTATAATAAATAAGGTAATTATAATTTAAAAAATGTAAATAGATAATTGGTTTTAATAACAAATATCAAACGTGTATAATATTGATATTATAAGTAGATGATATTATATATATATATTATAATACGTATTTTTTTTATTTCATTTGGGAGATTTTCACATAAATATCCAAGTCATATAATTTATTATTATATTATTATAAATCATGTTTATGAAGATATATGAATAATATAAAATTTTATTATACTTTAATATAATATTTTATGAAATAAATGATAATTAAGTTTATTATAAGTGATAGTTTATTCGTGCTAGTAATATGAAATGTTTTTATTAAACGTAAAAATTAAAATATTATGATGTGATTTAATAGAGTTATGGGTGATGAATATTATTTTATAGTTTTGAATGTTAATAAATTGAACACAGATTAGAATTAGAGAGATAAAGATAGTGGTTGTAGTTGTAAAAAATTATATATATCTTTTCATTAATCTAATTTTAATAGTTAATAATGTGCTTAATGAACTGAGTAAGTTAAATCATTAAAAAGTAAGTGTTTTTTAATAAAAGGTTATGAGTTCAAATTCAAAGATAATAGTATATTTATATTTTTTATAAATTTTTGTAATGATGTATATAGTCAAGATTAGAACGAACTCTCATGAGCTTCTTTGTGAAACGGGTAGTTGGGCAATTCCTAAAATACCATGGATGGAAAGGTTCTGACATCTCTGTGAGAATACTAACATCGAGGATGAAAATCAATACTGCCTTCCCTAGCCTTTTACGTTGTCAAAATTAGAGTGACCTCGGGAGGCTTCTCTCCAAGCTTTTGGAGCATAGGAATACAATCTTAAATCAAACTAAATAATTCATTTATCTAGGTCCGATAGACCAAAGTTTGGTCTCAGTGAACATTAACCACCACTATCATCATCATAAAGATTTTAAAAATATATTATTATTGTTATTATTAAGAATTAGTAGACAAAGTAAAATAGAAATTTTAAAATAAAAAGTAATATAATACAAAATTATTTATGTAAAAGAACTATAATAATAATAATCTATTTTTAATGTTATAGACAATATACATTAAATCGATGTGTGTGAGATTCTATGTTTATGAAACAAAATAGATATGTAACTATTTGATTGTTAAAATTTATAAAGACACACATACTCTAACTCCTAAATTAATTTCATTTTTTTTTTAATTTATAGAAAAATAATTATCCAAACAAAAAATAACTACCATGTTGCATTATTAAAATAACTACCAGACTTTACATTACTGGTTACATAAACCTAAAGTAAAAATTTACATTTCCCTAATCTTACATAGAGCTACTCAAATCTAGACATTAGGTTCATAGAGCTACTCAAATCTGGACATTAGGTTCTGGTGACTCGAGTCTTACCGGACATAGCTTGCGGATCATATCCACGACCATTATCAGTTCAACATACGATATGTAGTTAAGGCTTCACATCCAAATCTGTATTCTCCATGCTCAATGCAAGGTGATTACAGCTGGAATGAAAACGCAACGTGATTACAGCCAGGGAAGGTAATGTCCACTTCTGTCATTGTAGCTGCCAGATTTTCGATCCATTCAATTCGGTCACACGTTGCCTGCCCGTCTCACACACATGGGACCCTCAGTCGTCATCGTTCTCAGGTTCACTTATGTTTTTCACGAACAAAACATCAATTGCGATCTGCGTGTATGGAGATAAGGAAGCCATGAGTGCATAGGTAGAGTGAGATTCCTTTTTCTGTAACATATGTGCTATGAACATGTGATAGGAAAGCGCAGTTTTAATAGAATCAAAACAAATTTGGTTGCAGCCCAGGCAGCAGTTACAGGTGTTTCCCATTTCTAAAGTGATTTTGTAAAGTGGCATATGCATTAAAAACATAAGAGGGTCCCTCTTATGCCATGCAAACTTATTGAAGAACATACCATTGCATCGTGTGGAGAAGCTACCATGAAGCTCATCATTTCAATCTTTTCGGGGAGAGTGAAAATATTGACACAACTGGCACAATAATGTTGCAGAAACAAACTTGTAGATAAATGACATAATAAAGTTGAACCCAGCTTTCCACTTAGGAATATAATTTAGGGCTGGAAAATATTAAACATGCAGTGAGTAAATAACTAATACATTGTTATTTTATTCTCCTATCCTCATAATAGGAGAATATTATCTATGTTGTTATTTTGAGAATGTTTTACATTTTAGTAACAGGTATTGTGTAATTGGCAGTTGATATATGGTTTTTTAAATAAAAATGAAATATTATTTAAAATAATGTTAGCTATAAAAAAAAATAACAAAATTAAATATATGTTTGGTTAAATTAAATAAAACATTATAAATTCATAATATTATTAATAATCGTTATTTAGATATTTTTTTTAAGAGAATGGTCCTTAGTCTCTAAATTTATGGTTGATATTAAACCAATTTAATTTGTTAAAAAGATAATGATTTAATTTACTTTTAATATAAAATTATTAGTTCATTTAAAAAAATTTTAATATAATAAAAATTAATATAGATAATAAATTATAGATATTTTAATATAATGTGTTAGAAAATAGAGAAATAAAGAGCTATTAGACAAACACAAAACACACACAAATTGATGATTGGAAACTCTTAATGACAACTCATAACAACACTTGGAATCATTACTTCCAACACCCCCCCTTAAACTTACATGAAAAAATTGAAAACACATATTACAAGAAGGATAATTTCTCTCTGATTGATCTTCATCAGCACTCACATTCACTAGAATCTTGCGAATAGTGCTATTTCACCACCACATCTTCGATCTATCAATTGACCTCCATTTAAAATGTAACCGCCTTTGATCATTGTTGATGAACTTTGCAATATCAACAATATTGACACCTCGGCTCTCCGCGGCTTCAGCAATAAGAGTCGTCAAGTAATGAACCATTCTATGGACCAACCACCATCTATCATATATTTCTCTTTCGAGGATGAAGGTATCGATACCCAATGTGTTCAAAATTTGACCAAACAAATTGACTTTAATAACACAAAAGAATTTATGTTTTGAACACCGGGGCTTCCAATTTAAGAACCACCAACATTTTTTAGAACCAATAAAAACACACAAGAATTGACACTGCGGCTTCTAGTTTAAGAACTGCCAACCCTTTTTATAACCAATAAAAACAAAAACACCAACCAGGAAAATGTATAGAGAAAAAATCAATAATTGCTTTTATTGATCTCAGATCAAATATAATAATAATAACTTTGCATATTGGTATTTTCCATCAGATCTCCAACATTTCGCTCTCGATATATGGATAAACAATACCACAATATTTTATTAGTTCAGATCTAGAATGAGAAATGTCAAAATTCCATCTCCATGTTGCAACTATACATATTGTACCATATGATAATCTCGAGAACCATCATTTAAAAAATGTTGACATTGCTGTCAATTGTAGATCCACACTAGATCAAACCAAATGTATGCTAATCTAGCTTCTTCACAAGCAAATTTCCTATTCTTTTACAAAGATTTGTCCACAATGGAAATTCACACAACAACGATAATGGATCTTCACAATTATCCTGTGCATGCAACTATCCAAAATCCACAGACAAATCAAATATTCACACAGATCAGATACTCTATTAAACTAATATATGTACAAAAGAGTATCATGGCTAAAATCACATGATCATAGCCCCTCTTAGAAAATAGAGAGAAATCAAAGAGAAATTACACAACACAAAAGACACACTATGATATATTTATTGATCACAATAGTTACACATATATAGGACATAAATATTTGACTTCCACACATCTAGATCATGACTATAACTCATACATAGGAAACAACGACTTCTAGATTTAAGGTTGAGAACTCTCAATGACAACTCATACCAACACATGGAAGCATTACTTCCAATATAAATTTAGTTAATATTGATGTGTATTTAAAAATATATTAATAACAGAAAAAAACATTTT
Organism: Pinus taeda; assembly: GCA_000404065.3. NCBI lineage: Eukaryota > Viridiplantae > Streptophyta > Pinopsida > Pinales > Pinaceae > Pinus > Pinus taeda. The sequence continues at coordinate 18,753 of APFE031445670.1, forward strand.
AATGTGAACAATATGCTTTATAAATAAAATATTTTAATGACATGTTAAATAAAATATTTCAATGAGAACGATGCATGTATTATATATGGTTTTAAAATAAAAGTATATAAATATTATACTAAGAAATCCAAAAAAAAATAATTTAATGCTTAAAAAGTTTCATGTATTTTCACAAGTCTTTTTTTAAACAATTTTTTTAGAGTAAGATTTTGTAGATTTTGTGGATCTGTAAGTTTAATCTTTATATTCTACACAATTCATGTGCCCAATTTATTTTTGAAGGTGTTGAATTCACTTATATATATATATATATATAGTATTATTATTTACTATATAATATATAATATATATAGAATTAGATATATAGATATCTATACAAACCATGAATCTATTAACTGTCACTAGTGATCAAAGTGACCAAATTTATACATGTGTAAAGTTTTTTTTAAATATTGTATTGAAAAGAGGTTTGCACATCAAGATGGATTTATATTGACTATATAATATTCAATGATATTCAATGTTATTGAATGTTGGTTTATATTGATATTTTCTATGCTCATATATATCCACTTTGCAACAATATGGATATTAATCGTTAATCTATTATTTTGGTTTAGAGAAAATAGAAAGATAGTAAACCAATCATTAACTCATGGCACGATAGTTAATTATGACAGTATAGAATATTCTAGAATATTATTAGTAGTATATATAAATCAAAGACAAAATTTATTTAGAAACTAGTTATATTTTTTTATCCATTTAAATAAACTCATTAATTAAAAATATATCATATGAACAAATGTCATATGAAATGAGTTATAGTTTTTTGGGCATATGCTATTGGTATGCCATGATAAGCATCCATGTTATTGTAACAAAACCTATTAATAGATTAATAATTTCCATAATAAAATGAGACCGAATCTCCCTAATTAAGAATTTCTTTATATGTTTTTTAAAAATGTATACATTTATATTAATGAATAATAATATTAATAATTTTAAATAAAAACTATACATTTAATTAATTTTTTTATTATTATAAATTTTACCAACTGAAATAATAGGATGAAGTAAATGTATTTGTTCTTATTATAAAGGGATGCCTTATACTTACACATATACTGGCCATTAAATTTATATAATTACACGGTATTTATAATTTCGTTGTTAATTGTGCCATGACTAATAAATTGCATTGCAGTGTCTGTTAATATCTATCAATAAAATAATAAAAAATCAATCACTAATATATTACCATTATTAACTTTTTCTAAGAGAATACAATAATTCACTTACTATAAAATGCCGAATATATTTAGGCTTTTCATTTCCAGCGATGCCATACCTAATCAGGTTGTAGTCATTTGATCATTAATATTTTACATGTTTACATTTTTGTTTTCAATTTTGTCATACATAATCAAAATCGCAGTGCA
>APFE031445672.1:4392-19867 GCA_000404065.3 Pinus taeda
AAAGTCATGTGGCAAGTTTCTCCTGAATCAAGCAGCCAATCATTTTTCCAAGAAGCAAGTGAAGCATTAAATAAGTCTTCATTTACTCCAATATTACAATATGCCACAACATAGTGAGCAGATTCAGATGCTTTACCTTTGTCTTTGTCATTAGTTTTACCTTTGGGTTGGTTTCTTTCCTGCTCAATTCTGTCCCAAGGAAGCTTGCATGTGGATGCATCATGTGATCCATCTCTTTTGCAGTGTATGCAGTGAAAATCTGACTTTTCTCCTTGAGAGTATCTACCCCCCTGCCTCTGAAATATCTTCCTCTTCCTCTTCGACCACCTCTTCCTCTGGAAGAATCTTGGGCAAGATTATTTTCTTTATGAGCAAGGTACACAACCTCTTCAAAAGATTCAGGGGTTGTCTTCTTTCCAAAAGCTTTCTCTCTTTCAACAATTTTTTTCACAAGAGATTCAAAGGTAGTATCTTAGAGATTTCCATTTGCTTACAACAACTCAATATAATTGGAGTAAGCAAGATAAAGTGCCTTGATAAAAGCGATCAAAGGAATATCCAATTCAACCTTAGTGACTTTAATATCATGCATTATAGATTTTACTTCAGATGAAAGAGCGAGAGGATCATTATTTTGTAAGTCAGGGGTGAAGAGTTTAATCATGAGTTGAACAACTTCAAGTGTAGAGTGTGAGTCATAGAGTTGTTTCAGATTTTGTAAGGCTTTGAATGCATTTGAAAATGGTGAAATGTGTCGACTCACCTCTTCACTTACTGATGCTACAATCAATGCATTGGCTTTGTTGTTCTTATTTTCCCAAATGGTGAGCTCCTTGTCTGAGGTAGGCTAGACTGGCGCTTCATCTCCTTCTCCAACACATACTCCTTTCCATAGCTCATTAAAAATGAGAGTGTGTTAGATTTTCCGTGTCCATTCAGGATAATTATCCTTTCCATTGAGAACTACTCCCACGATAGATATAATTGAATGCATTGTAAAATTTGAGTGCTGTAAAAATACTTCTACTGCCAATTAAAAAAAAATATTGTACTTCTGGTGGTAAAACAATTACAATATGATATGTAAAAAAATAGGATTCATTTATATGGAGGAGATAATTTTTATGGACAGGGAGTGGTGTATGAGTTATAGGGAGGCACTATGAGTGGTGGGACTGACATTGCAAGTTAAGAGGGGCAGTGACAGTATGGCAGGAGGGGCCGTATGGACGCAGCCACAATGTGGGAAGAGCAGCGTAGTGTGTTTAGCCATAGTGATGAAAGGTATGAACATTGATACCAAGCGTTCACCATGGAGCAGCTATCATACCACTATTACACCAATGCTCAACGTGGAGTCGACTGTGTATTAGCCAATCGTTCACAATGGAGGAGGCTGAGGGTGCTGTAGAAGGCAACATTCAACGATGTTCACCATAGCGATACCACGATGGGTACCATGGGCTATACAGGCCAATGTTAAAGCACCGAGGATGATATACAATCCAATTTGCATTGATATACATATGGAGGGATATAAGTCGACTGTGCAGTGATATGAGTCCACTGTGTATGGGTGCGAGGAGTCAAACTGTGTATGTTGGCATGTTGGCTAGATAAATCGATCTTGCAGACAAGGCCGTTCTCCCTAGTATCAAAAGGTATCTAGAAATACGTAGGACAAGAAAATCTATCTTTCTCTAAACATATACGATTTATTAACAAAAACTATAGAGGTGTTTAGACCCTACCTTAAGTCCAACGCTAGCTTGTAGTAGCCATCCTTCAACCATCCGAAAGAGTTTCCTTTTGAGAAATTACAATCACAAACAAGCACACATCAAATAACACTTGCATAGCTAATATCATAAATCATGTTCATTATGGTGATCAAGGAATCCATAAAATAAACCATAAAACACAACTTATTGAGAAAAACAAACTTGTTTGTATTAACTTTGAAGTAGAAGAACCTTACAACCTTTTGAGCCTTGATGTTGAACAAGCTCTTCCCAGGGTCCGAAACAGGAATCTCCTTTACTTTAATAAGCCTCATACTCTTCCAAATGAGATCAAAGAGGTATGTAATCTCTCCTCATAAAAGCTCAATTAGGAAGACTAAGTTCCAACAACATTTCACCTCAAAAATATTCAGCTTTCAACCTCTCTAGTAACTAGCCCAATGCTTCATTTTATACTGTAGAGGAAGGAGGTTACAGGTCCACCTATGAAGGGATAGAGTCCTCCTTCAAAGGGATAAGATCTTCACATCAAGTGGTTAGCTCCTTAAGGTATGGGATGCATGAACCGTAAAGGAGCGAACTTGCCACCTCAAGATTCCTTCCAGAAGCTTCTAGAAATGACTCAAAGTGAGATTTTAAGAGTATATCTGCACCTTTTTTACTTTTACAGGGGTTCGCACCCATAACATAGAGACAGAGTGGTTAGATGCGCAGGAGACATAACCTTTAGGTGTGGGACTGCAGGTAATGCTAAGAGAAAGTGCGAAACCAAAGTTTTAGAGACTTTTGAGGGCTTTCTCTTATTTTCAAGGCTTGATATGAGGAACTAAGGCTTAAGACTTGCAAAGGAGGAAAGTATGAGTGGTAATGGACTCACACAGATTGCAGAATGTCAAGGTGACAATTGTTTGTGCAACAGATTGCCCCCTAAAGTGCGAAGTCTGTAATAGATGAAGATAGAGTTTGTCATCTAAGAAGAGTGAAGTACTTTATCATTTCAAAGATCATTCTATAGACACCCCAGTTAGAACCTGTAAAAACATTCAATCAAAAATATATATATGTGAACATATCATCACTAAGGTAGGCATTCCCATACTCAGATTAAAACTGACTAAATTGTTCTCGTACAGGAATGATTTTGTAATACATCAAGAGTGTAGACACATGTAGACACGGCGCAACCATCTGTTATGAATAGTCCATTGTATAATGAATAACAAAATTCCTCTCAGCCTGGATGGTAGAAACTAGATCTAGGGTCTTGATTTTTGCTTCCCGAACTAGTACGATTCTATAAATGTGAATAAATGTGCTGAAGTCGAACATGGTAGAAACCACTTGATTACCAGTCAACGATGTGAACTGTTAACAAGTGTGAGAGAAACCACCAGTAATGTCAATGGCTCTCAAAGTACTCAATATAATCCATGAAATGTGAAAAAATGAGTTGATATCGAACATGCCATAGAATCCTTTGATCGAAGGTCAACGATGCAACCTATCATCGAAGGCAAGAAACTTGCCATTAAGGCATGCCGATTCCAAGGTACTGACAATTTCTAGATCATCTTTCTAGATAATGAGTTGAAGTCAATAGAAAACGATCTGTCGTAGGCAAGCCCACAACACGAAATCATAGATCAAGTTTTGAAGAAACATATTGGCAAGGACTGACTCAGGGATGGTAAAAATGGATGACAGATATTTTGTAGATGAATGGTTTGTTTGAACTGGCCTCTTGAACTCATAATGACACTACAAATGGTTTGGTGACAATTGACCCAAAGCTAATACCTAGAAACCGACTGAAGACTTTCAATATGGTTTGATTAACTGTTAGGCAAAGGATTTCCCAACCCAAGTGAAAAAAGAGTCATGTTCAAGAGTGGTTAACTGCTTTGTAACAAACAGGTTCATTTTTCTCCCTTTTCCCCCACCATTTTTGGCAAGTACCTCTTTATTTTTGAAAAGCTTGAGGAGGACAACATTTGCTTGTTTATAAGCTCATCCTTCGGATGAGTCCAACTTAGTTTAAAATTTGAACCGTAAGAAGGAGTGGTCCGTTCCTGTTTAAATTGAACCGTTCCTTTACTGTTAAATTTTAACGAGTCTAGTATAGGAAAAACTCTATGTTTTTCAATTTTAGGGAGTCAAAAGAAAAACTTAAGAAAACTCCATGGGTGTCCTTTTTCGTAAATTTGTGTCCCCCAAGTCCAAAAAATTATAAAATAATACTTGAGAGAACCGCTTGACCATTACAATCAAGGAGTACTTTTCATAATTAGTGGCTTCGATCTGAAAAAGTAAAAAAACGATCGAAGACACGTCATTTTATAGCCAATATCGAACTTAAAACGAAAAAAGTTTGGCAATATTTTCATGTTTATACGGTCAGAAAAGAGCTGTAAGTGGACTGCCTTTTTAATTCTGTTTAACAAGTTTAAAAGGGAAAAAACTCAGCAATCTTTTCATATTTTACGAGTCAGAAAAGAGTTTAAAGAGGGCTCCAATGTTTCGCTTTTTCGTAAGTTTTGGAAGAGTTCGAAAAAGTGAAAAAGTATGCTCTTTGTTGAAAATGATCAATTTTCCCCGAAAAATCAAATTTTCTACACAAAAACTCAAAACATTACTCATACCTGTTTAAGATAAATAAAAATGCATCAAAAAGTTACCTTTTTAGAGTGAAAAATAAATAAATTAAAAATTCATTTATTCAAAAAAGCTTATAAAAAGGGCTTTTGTAAATTCATTTTTACCATTTGATTTCAAAGTGAGAAGTGAGAGCTTTTGGGTAAGAAACTTCCTGTGAAGATTGCGGAAAATCCGTCCATTGGAATCGAAAACTGTCAGCTCCAGGTAATCCACATCATCCTTATCTTGCATTTCATCCATTTACATTTCATTTTAGGGCTTTCATTTTGATTTTTAAGGGAAAAATTGGTTTAGAAATCCACTCACGAGGGTCCACAGGTGCAACATGTGGCCCCTACGGACCCTGACTTTTTTCTACAAAGGAAAAGGTCGTGGGACCACACCTATTGCATACGATGTGTGCGGTCGACGCACTGTCTGTAACTAGCAGGTGCAGACCCCACGAAATGGATTTTAAAATTTAAAATTTCTCCATTTCTGCCCAAAATTGTTCGAGCTAAATTGTTTTAATACGTCTTCCTTGCATTGTAGGATATACAAAATGCTTGTTTGGCGTGAACGCGAGCATGAGGATGTGGACCTTGCCACATTAATTCATCCACCCACAATATGGGCATTGAAAGCATGTGGACTGTTTAAATTCTGGGCCATACTAGGCATGAGGGCCCAAGTAGACTTCTTGCAATGGCTAGTAGACAAGTGGAGCATACAGGACCAATGTTTCATGATTGGTGTCCACCGGCTCGAAATTGAGCTAGAGGAAATATATTTCTTGACTGGTTTGCCCATGAGAGGTGAATGATTATCTTTTTTTGGACTAGGCCAGGTGGCCAATCTATCGCTAGTCTCTGATTAGAGTTTTGCAATGATCAAACAAAGGACAAATGGATCGATATTAAAACTATCAACTGTCTTGAACTTAAGTTTATTGCATTCACTGTCACCAGACTATGTGGGAGTGTGGCATTGCATGTAGCTATCGGATCCCAGATGCGAATGGCAATAGACTATTATCGAGGTACCATCTTCAACTGGTGTGAAGCTGTGTTGGCGAATGTAAAAGGCCCACTGACTAGAGCAAAGAACTGACAACTAAAAAACTTTGGATATGGTTTCCTCATTGTAAGCTTTGGTCTAGAGAGGGTCCCTATGTTGGTCCCACAACAGCTTTCCGCTGAGGCTGGTCTTCCCCGAGAGCCTAGGATAATGCGTTGGGTTGCAATGATGGCCTGTCATCTTGAGGAGGGTTCAGAGGTTGTTCGATTTCCGCCTGAGTATTTTTGTTGGTTGAGGAACCAACTTTTCGTAATTCAGGATTTTCCATATGATGGGATGGATTATCGCAGTGACCTAGACATGATTCTTCTAACAGGAGAGAAATGGGATGATTCAGGTAAAATCATTTTCAACACTTTCTAAGTTTTATCTAATTTTATTTATTTATTTATTTTTTAAATCGTCCAAAACTGACAGTAAAAATTTTTAAATGCAGATGTGGGTCCACGATGACCATCCGCTCTCCAGCCTTATTAGAGGAGACACCCAACTATAGCAGTACCGGCCCCACAGGACCAATCTATAGAGACCCTGACTGAATTGGAGAATCATCTAGAGCGTTTCACAGTAGATATTCCAGAGACTGGCATAGATGATATTCCACTTAGGTTACAACAATATGTGATTGGGGTCCTATGACCTTTTAGGAGGTTCCTTTGTAGGGCGGCCCAAGCAGTGGTTTCTTATCGTGATCATCACTAGGGATAGGATGATCGCTTTTGTATACTCATATTACATTTTATGTCTTTTTATACTATCATTTTTGCTGATCATAAGGTGTTTTTCAACCTATGATCGAAGACGATATATATTTTGACACATTTCTATGCTATGATATATCACTATTACCGGCTATCTTGCGTAACATGTTATTGAGTTTGTTTTAAATTTACTGTTTTGATTATTGCAAATGTCTATTTATCATATGAGAAGAAACTACATCTGCAAATGTATTTAAATATCTTGGAATATGTTGATATTAAATGTAATCAAATTCACATTCTAAGAGACGAACTCTCAAAAATAATACTAATAACACTGGATTTCTAGTGGCGAATCTAACCTAACAATCAAACTCTGAATCCCAAATGAGATGGATTCAGATAACAACTCAATCACTGCATTATACTCTACAATGTTATTCGTTGTTTGACCAAGTCTTACCCCATGCATAGATACTAACTCATCAGAGGGTGAATAGATAACCCAAGCTGTGGAAGAAATGTTCCATGTATTACGACAACCACCATCATCAAAACCAATGTATGTGTGAAGAGACGTTGACATCTGCAATATCAAGAGTAAAATCAACATAAGCAGGAATAATGATAAAAGCACTCTCTAAACTAAGCACACTTTTCTAATCTAAAACACACCAGCTAGAAAGAAACTAATCTAGCAAAAATCTCCACACCAAAATTTAAGCATAATATCTTTTCAGATAAAGCCCATTTCTGGGTTTACCCAAAGAGGCACCGTCAAAATCTACTAATTCATAGGCCCCTTCTGCCAGCTTTCGCTTAACAATATAAGGACCATGCCACATAGGTACAAATTTTCTAGTCCCTAGCTTATCGTTTGCTTGATCATAAAGTAAAACTAGGTCTCCTTCTGAAAAATTACGAGGTGTAACATTTTGGTCATACTGAGATTTTATTTGTTTCGCATGAGGTTCGATTGCTAATGCAGCGTTGCGTCGATTCTCATCTAGTTGAGCTAAGTACAAAAAAAATTTCTCCTCTTCAGAAGTGGCTCGGAGTAATTCTATGGCTATTTGCAATGACGAAATTTCGCATTCAATAGGTAACGCTGGTTCCAAACCATAAACCAGTTGAAAAGGAGTGAAACCAGTTGATGTTTTCACTGAGGTTCGATATGCCCAAAGTGCTGAAAATAGCATGTTATGCCAATTTGACCTATGAATACCAATGATTCGTTGGATCATAGTGACTAGAACTTTATTGATAGCTTCAACCAGACCATTAGCTTGTGGATAATATGGAGTAGAAATATCGTGATGCAGGCCAAGTTGATCTATCAGTTCAATCATCATGATGCTTAAAAAATGACTCCCATGATCAGTAATAATAGCTTGAGGAACACCGAATCTAGCAATTATATGATTGAAAATGAAATTTGCAGCAGTTTTGCCATCTGCTGAAAATGTAGGCATCGCCACGGCCCACTTAGTAAAATAATCTACTGTTAGGATGATATATGCATGCCCCCTGACCAAGTGAGGGTTACGTGTAATAAAATAAATACCCCACTTTGCAAAAGGACCAACATCAATTATAGGGTGGAGAGGAGCAGGTCGAGCACGCATCCTACGATAAAAAATTTGACAATTATGGCATTTCCGGACTACATAGATACAATCTTTGAATAAGGATGGCCAAAAATAACTAGCACACAATATCTTTTGGGTTGTGGCGTACCCAGACATATGACCACCACATGCTTCAGAGTGACAGTCATTCAGAACCTTTTCAGCTTCTTTATGAGTTAGACAACGTTGGAAAACAAAATCCGCCCCACGACGACAGAGTGTATCTCTAATAATATTGTATCATTGGGATTGGAAACGTATTTTCCGTCGCTGAGATCATGAGATTTCAGACCGAAAATATTTTTTTTGGCGATAAACAATAATATCTCCATACCATGGATCAAGATTACTGATAAGAAACAAAGATTCGTCTGTAATGGGCTCTTCCACCACAGTTTCAGTATCAGTACGCGGGAAATCACACATTAGTTCTGCAAAAACCAAATATTTCTTTGCCTTGTCAAATTCCTGCAGGATAACTATCCATTTGGAATACTTGTCCCCTAGCAATTGTTTGGTCAAAATATACATCATAGGGTTACAGTCAGAAATTACCGTGGTTTTGCGTAATAAGATGCAGTGACGAAATCTTTGGACAGCTTGAACAGCTGCCAAGGCTGATTTCTCCACATGCGAACATTTAATCTCGATCGGATGTAGAGTTAAACTAAGATAGTAAATCACATGTTCACTTTTGAATTCATCTTCTTGAACTAAAACCATTCCAATTGTGGACTGAGAAGCAACGATGTACAAAAAGTAATCCTGGTTGTAATTGGGAGGATGCAATAATAGTGCATGGGTCAATGCGTGTTTAAGTGCATCAAAAGATTTGTCAGCTATCTCATCCCAAAAGAATGGATTATTTTGTTTCAACAACCTGGTAAAACCTTTTGTTATCTCGGCGTAGTTAGGAATGAAACGATGTAAAAAGTTTGTTTTCCCTTGCAAACTTTGGAGTTGGCAAAGAGTCGAAGGAGGAGGTAATTTGATGATAGCTTCAACCTTTGAGGGATCGACACGAATGGCAGATTTTGAAATGACAAATCCCAGTAAACAACCTGTTTCTATACAGAATACACATTTGTGTGGATTCAACCTAATTCGATAATGCCTACATCTCATAAATATTGCTCGTAAATGAGTGAGATGATCAGCTCTACGTAATGAATGGGAAGGTAAATCATCGAGATAAGGTTGCACAATGTGCTTGATGTCATGAAATGCATAAGACATAGCCCTTTGAAAAGTTGCTCCAGCGTTCTTCAATCCAAAAGGTAATTTGGAATAAGCAAATGTCCCCCATGGACAAATGAAAGCCATTTTAGGTTGATCAGCAAGGAGTAGGCATAATCGAAAAAACCATCCATAACCAGAAAAACCATCCATAAAGGAGAACATTTCACTGCTGGCACAATCATCAATAATTTGAACGATATAGGGGGTTGGATAATTGTCTTTAGGACAAGCTCGATTAATATCCCTATAATCGATACATATTCTTATCGTTCCTTGATTTTTGTTAACAAGAACAATATTCGATACCTAATCCGTTAAAGGAATTGGATAAATGAAACATGCTTGAAGTAATTTCTCAACTTCAACTTTAATAACAACAACTTTTCTTGGATGTATCTGACACAAACGTTGCCAAATAGGTTTAGCATCCGAGTAAGTTTTAATTTCATGGACAACAATTGATGGATCAATTCCTGGCGTTTCTTCATATGACCAGGCAAACATGTTGCAAATATCTTGAAATAGGGCTTTATAAGTTTGGATTTCATCGTTTGTACAGGAAGCACCTATATGAATGTTTTCAATAATTCCAGGTTTAACTGAAATGTCAATAGGAACTGTTCGAGAGATATTTCCCAAATTTAACTTAGAATCAGGATGTTGCAATGGATTATGTGGTTCTTTGACATAGTTTGTAGTAAAAATAGATGAAAAATCATTTTCAAAATGATCAAGCTCAGCTAAAAACGAAGATCAATGATGAAGATCTTCCCATGGTAAATCATCAATAGACAAAAGTTCACAAATATTCTCATCAGTATGAACAGGATCAGAAAATGTTGTTGAGGTTGAGTTTGATATCAAAAGTGATTCCCCATGGACCACATTCATTGGATCAGTTTCGGTTGAACAAGAGTAAAAAAAAAAGACTGTACAGCCTAATATGCAATTTCAAAGGGACTCAAAGGCATCGCGTTACCAAATGAATTCACCTTGGCTCAGAAGGTACGATTCAAGGATCATCAAAATCAATAGTGTTCGATGATATCATATGAATAGTCACAATAGAAGGCGATACGCTAGGAGGAGGGAAGGAAAAAGTTCCTAGTAAACCAGAATCTTTAATTAAACCTACCCCAACATCCTTGTAAGGGATAGTGTTTTACCGACATGTTGAATACTATCTAAAGAGGCTAAGTGGGATGAAAAATAAGTCAACTGGTCTATCGTAACGATCTTTCCATTATGAGGAAACTTGATAAGCTGAAAGACCGATGAAACAATAGCAGTCATAGCATAAGACCAACTACGACCCAAGAGAAGGTTGTAATCTAGAGGGGCATCAACTACTTTCACATCTAGATTTATAGTTTTTCCTTCAACCCCTATAGGTAATCCTGTAAAATTCCAAAAGGATGGAACCCTGATTGAGTGTAGGAAAACCAAGCGATCTCCAACACTAGATAGAAATAATACATGTAGAAGCTCCCTCATCGATCACAGTCTGAAAGCAAGGTCTGTTTTTGACTAACACTGGAATCTGGAAAGCCATTTGATGAGGTAGGCGAGGTGTACTATTCTCTAAATCGAAGATTATTAGGTTCGAATCCTGAATATCAATAGCTCCTATAGCAGACAATAGTAATTTACGCTATGCTGGGCATGATTGCAGCACCTCCAAAGCCAACATTGTTGAAGGGGTAATAGCTAAGTCTTCAACAATATTATAATTCTGAGCCGCTCTCGCATGTGGATTGAAAGATGATTTCCGAAGTATACCTTTAGCAGGTGGTTTGATTACTAAGTCAAGGTTAGGTTTCTCGATCTGTAGCGGATCAGAACTAGGAGGAGTTGTAGTTGATGGATTTGAATTAGAAGATTCTGCTTCTTTACCACCAACATGATTTTTACTACCATAATCTTGCGATCGTGTCGCAATCCTGACATGAGACATCATCATAATGGTTTCTTCTAAGGCATTTGAGGAAGAACCGATCATCTTACTATCTTGATTAGGAAAAGAATCCTTCAAGACAGCAGGCGTTTGAGAACCTTTGACGATTTTCGAAACCTCTGCTCGATGTAGGCAGTCTCTTATAAAATGCTCCTTGTCACAAATGAGACAAGGATAGCGAGGTTTACATTTCTCATCAGTGGATTCATTTTTATCTGTTTTCTCTTTTGAGTTTTGTTTATTTTTCTTCTTCCCCTTCTTTTTACCATCGGATTTTGATTTGGTCGTAGATGATTCTACGACATGGATATCGGTAGGAATTTCAGCGGAAGAGTCCCCTGTCGAGGAATCTGGTAAAGTTATAATAGGAGAAGAATTTTTCAAATATTTCTTCTTGATTTTAGTACTAACTGAACCAATCATACCATCAGCGGCATGAGACCTTGAAGGAGTTGTAGTTATTTGATTGTGTTTCGAAAGGTCGGGGATTTTTTCATGTAAAGTACCTAACTGCATATAAACGAGGTCAAGGTACTGAACCTGAGCAATTACTTTCTCTTTAGTAACTACTCCTGCCTTAGCTACATCTTCAATGATTTTATGTAATAATTATTTTACAAACCATTCTGCTAAAATTTGATCTGGAATAAAAACTTTCACTAAACGCCTTCTACGTCACCATTCATGAATATGATCAGAAATATATGTGGACGTGAATTGTTTTAATGAAGTTAATAATTTTGTTAGAGTCAGTCTATTTATCCCTCCGTCAGAGATCAAAGCTCTTTTTGCATTTCATGTTTAGGTGTCCCATCAGTTTCGATCAGTTGCATTTCGTTAGGCATGCCATAACTCTGACGGAATGGTTTGTGTCACTCATTCCCCTCATGCTTGGCACTGCTGGTTCAGGTCTATTCATAAAGCTTCAAAGATCATTTACAGTCATGTTTCAAATTTTTAGGTCTTAGGTCTAGGGTTGAGTCAATTTTGTTTTGCAAAGTCTAAAAAGACCAGCAAGCCAGAGGGATGTCTTCGATAGATGGTCACTTCAATAATTTTCATCATTATACAGATAAATTAGGACTTCTCTTCAAAACTCTATTTTGAAGATAAGTCGTCATCTCATTTTTGTAAAAAAATTTCAAAATTTGCAGTTCTTGAATCGTCCAAGCGCAGCCTTGGTCTCCTTTGCCAGAGCATATCACAGCTATCCCTGCAAAAAATTATCAAAGAAAATCATTATTTCAACCAAATTTAAGGAGGAAACCAAAAAGGTCAGAGTCTATTAATCCTGAAAAAGTGTCAATGACAAAACATAACAAAATGGGTTATGGACCAAGCAAAAATCAAAAGGCAGTCTATATGAAGATATTTCACATCATTTTCAACTCATTCCACATACCAAGAGTGAAGAGCACCATTCCAAAGTGAATTTGTGAATTTGCATGCAAGTTGGAGAATTTCAGGGGCGCGCGACGCATCAGACTGGGCGCCCGGCGCATCAGACACCAAAACACAGTGAAAAATTTCACGCGCGCGGCGCATCAGAGGCGCGTGGTGCGTTGGGTGAGGCGCGCGGTGCACTGGGGTTTAAGCCCAAAATTGGTTCGGAAAAACACCAAATCTCCTCCTCTCCGCACAAATTTGTAGGTAGGCTCATATCCATGACTTATTCTTGGTTTTTGAATGGTTAATGTAATGGATTTATTATATGTTTGCCTTAGAAAACCAAGTGGAAAACCCTCCTTTGTCCATGAAATTGCTGTAGGGTTTGAATGTAAAAATTGTTGTAGGGTTTCAAAAACTGAATGTTACCAAGGTTATCATTTTTTCCCATTTCCTTTTGTGTCCGATTCCCCAAATTCACCATTATTTTGCCCCAATAATTCCCTCATAAAGCCTACACTATACAAAACATAATCCCTCACTTCTATTACAAAACACATTATCCCTACCTCATCCCAAAACACTAAAATCCAAGATTTTCATGTCCCTTCCCTTCTCTAAATCCCTTGCTTTTATTTCCATATTCCCTAATGTTTTCCCTTTCCTAATATTCCCTTGTACATTCGTGTCCCCTTGGTCACAACATTTTTAGAGCAAAAGAACAGTTTACAGTCAATTGTGCACACAGTTATACATCAACATATATATTCTAGCTATCTTGTTTTCAAAGTCATGTCAGAGACCGAGTCAGTCTATGAGCAGGAGTATGACAGTGATTCTACACCAGAGGTAAATGTGCCAAATGTGCCACGGAGGTATCAAAAATGTGGCAAAAGTGGTCAGCATGTCAGGGAGGAGCCTACTTCTTTGGCTCAATTGCAAGCTTGCCCACTTGCAATAGATTGTTTTCAGCGCCAATCATGTTTCTAATACTGTGAGATGATCTCACAAACTCAACATCATCAGGAACTAGTCCGTTTATTTGTTCTACAGTTACAGGATGGTCATGTAAACCTTGCCAGAGTGAATTTCACCTTGTCACCCGAGACTATTGCTCAGGCCATCGGGATACCAAATTTAGGGGAGGAATGGAGTAAACGCTAGTTGTTAGACAGATTCTACTATGAGCCATATATCAAACCCAGGTATATTAGACACTTGAGCGCAGCTTTTCCTTTCAGATTCCTGAGAGATGAGTTTGCACCATTGATGAAACTCATCATTCGATATTTCAATTGTGAGGGCAGATTCTCGCGTCTCTATGCGTACCATGTCCGTTTGTTGATGCATTTCACAAGGGTACGTATGATGAACATTCCGTTTTTCATGTGTCGCAACATAGAGAGGATGGTTCCTTTAGTACAAAGGAAGATCACAGCACATCAGCATAGGAGCATATATCATTATGCATTGATCAAAATCATAGTGATGCATCAGTTGGCACAACAAGGTATTACTTGGGAGGATTTCATCTCCCGTGATTACTTTTCAGCGCTACAGCCGCCTCCCGAGATAATTCATGATGAGGGAGTGCCTTCACACCAGCCAGACATTCCTGAGACTGAGCATATAAGTGCTCCTCCATATGTGACATACCAGTGAGGCCACAAGGCCTTATTTGCATTTGCACGACAAGTACTATCTCCACTCGGGGTGGAAGGGGTCTCATTGACTTCATCAGCACAACGAGTATTATCTCCACATCATGTGGAAGGGGTCTCGCCTTCTTTCTTCAGCACAGCGTACAGATCCAGGATAGGGGGCAAGAGGCCCTTGTTTTGATGCAGGGTCCTTCAGGGAGGGGTCAGGACCATGGGTATCATTTTGATGTTTGATGCTAGCTCTCCTAGCTCGGAGCTAAAGGAGATCATCCGAGAGAAAAGGGGCTGAGAATGATCGCTGTAAAAGAAATTGTAGTATGCGCTAATTGGGGTTATCAACCTATTGGCAAGCAGCGCAACAATACAACTGGAAGATGAGCATACCCTTTATGAGCTTCGCGGAAAATATGAAGACCGCAGAATTGGCCGAAAAAGGAGGACCCGGGCTGATTTACACCTATTGATCTGAGACTCAATGCTTCACCGGGTGAACACTCATTTGGAGAAGTTGTTGGCGAAGGCAAACAGAGACAAGGACATGCTTCGTCATATGAAAACTCACTATTGGGCTCGCATGCATGTTTGCAAAGCGAAAATGAAGATCTTAAAGAGGCGTTTGAGCAAAGCGCTAAAACGACGGAAAAAGCCCGATCCACTCCAAATTTTGGCCGAGGCTTCATTGGCAGGGCACACCACATGATAGAGGGTCTTCACTCCAAATTTGAGCAAATTCGGAGAAAATTTTGTCATTTTGAAATTTTTGGCTTGCAAAACAGGGGTTTTGGCCCAACGCGAAGCGCGCCGCGCGCGACCCATAAGATTGGGAGGTCCAAATCACAAATGGCTTGTAGTTTTGGATTTATCATTATGAAATATACATGCTCAGCTATTGCCAAAGCATTTCATCAAGTTCTAGGTGACCAAAAGACTCAAAAACATCATGAAAATCACCTTTCTACCACTTTTTGCACCAGCAGGAAGTACTTCCGGGAGAATGCACTTTTGGAGGGTCAAATGGACACCAAATTGGAAAATTCCACTTGGGTGGGAAATTAGACATCCAGGGCTTTCCAAAAAGCCAACCTGAGCTCAATTTTGATGCTAAGAAGTGCCCCAAAAGCAGGTGGAAAGGCGCGCGACGCACAGGGTTTTTTGGCACAATTTTCATCCTCAGCTCAGGGAATGAAGCCAGTTTGACCAGTTTTGACTTGTGATGTGATTTTTCATTCCTCTTGATGTAATTAATGAAACCTTATGTTATTTTGGACTCACCTTTACCTATTCTATATGATTCATTCACAAAATAGGAAAAATTAAATGAATGAATTGGTTTCCTAGCTTATAGAGGCAAGTTGTTTTGACTGCCTAGATTGTAGTGCTTTGTTTAGAATTGGTTGAAACAGCTCCTAGGATGATGAGCTCGACCCCTAGAGGCAAGGGAATGTGTTGGCTT
>APFE031445672.1:26511-36898 GCA_000404065.3 Pinus taeda
TCACTACGTAAGTTAGTCGTGGAAAGCATATAACACAACCCAACACTTTAGGTGCCAGACCACAGGTAATGCTAAAAGAAAGTGCGAAACCAGAGTTTTAGAGACTTTTGAGGGATTTCTCTTATTCTCAAGGCTTGATATGAGGAACTGAGGCTTAAGACTTGCAAAGCAGGAAAGTATGAGTGGTAATGGACTCACACAGATTGCAGAATGTTAAGGTGAAATTTTTTTGTGCAACATGGTAGCAATGCTTGTAATGATAAGAAAGCTGTGGGGTATGGTGCTTTTGTTTTGGAAGCAGTGTTCCATGGATATACCATAGCGATATACCACAACAACGTTTACCATTACCCAAAACTGCCAGCTTGATTTTGAAGCATTATACCACTACTGTACCATGATTGTATTCTTGGATGGGAGGTAGCGTCAGAGTTGCCAAGCTAGCCAGAATCAGCAGAATAATAGTGAGGGCGATGTCATTTTGCATAGGATTCAGAACATAGGCAAAATAGGGAGTTACAAAGCAGAGGGAAGCCAAAAATGGCACTGGCTCTGATACCATGTCAGACCAGGAGGTAACTCCTCAAATCAAATGATGTTATTCATTTAGGTTGTTCATTATTATATACAAGAGGGAATGATTGTTCAGTTCATCTCCGATGACTCTCCATTTCTTCTATTATTTATTTACACTAATTACAGCTCTTCACCCAATCCCTATGATTAGGTGTCAACATTATGAATTTATTTGTGTTATAAGACAATTCGTCAAGGTCAGCCAACAACCAAATAAAACCCAAATGTGCTCAACGTTTTAGCATAAAAGGAGATGACTTGAGAGTCATTTCACACACACTTCTATATTTATTTCTCTCCACTTGTCTTGGGTTTTAGTGGGAGAGAAATATAGGAGTGGAATCCCTAGACGTTGGAGAAAAAGAGGTTGCCCTAGTTGCAGTCAAGAAGAAGAAATACGCTACCCTAATCTAAAGGACGCAGTCATGAGAAGGAGCCCTAAACCTATACGTTGGTTCCTACTAAAACACATACCTAAAGGCTACCCAAGCTCAAGCCTAAAGGCTGCCCTAACGCAGACCTAAAGGAAATCCTAATGAAGACCTAAAGGCAGCCCTAATGCAGATCTGAAGGCAACCCTAACGCTATCAAAGAAGAAGCCCTAAGCTAACCTAGAGGATGCAGTCATACCCCAATCCTCCACGTTGTCTCAAGGGTAAGCAATAAGAGGATATACGCTTCCCTAATAGGTCCTAGCCACAACAAAAGCCATGTGTCTTTTGTAGGACCGAGATGTTGTTAGGAGGGCCAGTATGTTAGGCTAGAAGGCTGCAATACAAGGTCTACTTCAGAAAAAGAAGAGGGGATGTTAAGGTCACCATTGTGACTGTTGGAGAGCAAAGGAAAGGAGCTTTGATTTGCTCCTTGAGGACTGTGTGAAGAGGCAACAAGGTCTGTATGAAGACTTCCCTCATAGAAGGTTGTTCTGGATGATGGGACAACAATGGACAGCAACAACACAATGATGGGACAGGGATGACACAATGGACAGAAACATGTTGGGACAATAATGTCATTATGGACCACACCATGTTGGGACAACACAATTGGGATAGCATGATTGTTAGGGACAACAACTACAACAATATAACTAGGTAGTAGTGGCAAACGTGAAGTTGCAAGGGACAACTGCATGATAAATAGGACAACAATGACATTGTGCAACAACGACACAATGGGATAGCAGCAACAACAAGATGCAGCAAGAAAATGGGATAGCTATGCATGGTGCTTAGTATAGTATGACACATAGGAAAATTGTGGCAGCATGGTGCAACAATGGCACATGGGAACAATGCATCATAAGGTGCAACAGTATGATGTGTATAACATGGTCATGAGGTCCAACATTGCGATGACGGGTGCAGCATTGTGCAGCACGGTGAGGTGCATCATGATGACAAGATGCAACACAATGATAGGTGAAGGAGTCACCTTGGAGAATCAGTTGAAGCAACATGTCTTCAACTGATCTCATGTTTCATCTTCTTAGAGATGATCTATGCTCTTATCTAGATAAGTCAAAGTGTTGACTTATGTTGTAAATGTACTATTTCTCTCTCTCTCTCTCTCTCTCTCTCTCTCTCTCTCTCTCTCTCTGCTGAACTATTGAAGAACATATAAGAAGAATTGAAAAAGGGTTTTCCCACATTCGGGTTTGTCCCTGGCTAGCGCCATGTCTTGTGTCCTCTTGTCTTGGATTGTCTTCTGCGATTTATATTTATGTTCTATCTATAGTTTACTTTAACGCTGATGTGATTTCTAATCTGGAAAATATATTGAGCTAACTATGAAAATTGAAATAATTTGGTCTAAGCATAGAACATACCTAAAATTAACATGGTATTAGAGCTGAGGTGAAGACAAAGCCCAAGCAAGAGTGAAATAGCAATCACCCAAAGACAGTTGGGAAAGGACAAAAGGATTAGTGGAGTCCTCATCCCTCTTCAAATTCACTAAGGGTGAAATCGAAGTAGAGAATATTATCAGAATGGTGCAACAGAAGCTTCTGATGGCCTATCTAAAGACCACTTCAATGGGAAGTCTGGATCTAAGGGTGGAAAGAAAGACATATGCCTTGTTTATAATAAGTTCCACCATTATGTGAAGGAGTGTTGAATGGCAGGGACACATGTCTTGATGAAGATAACAATCATTCCAAGGACATCTTCAAATGATCGAAGAAATGATAGGTAATGCAAGTCATCAAGGAAAAGGTCGACTCTTCATGAAAGCAAGGAACCCCAGGTATGAAGAATCAAATGTTGTTTCTAATAAGATAAAGAAGCGTTATCTTGTATTGGCCCTCTCCTTCAGATTCTGTGGGAATCTAGCTTATTGATTGTAGCGCTTCAAGGCACTTCATCGGATAGAAGAGTGATCTCTCTAATTCAGTAGAGATGGAAACAATCATGGGATTATACTTGGAGTCGATGCCACCTATCCTGGAAAGGGTGTAGGGAATGTTACCCCTCAATTGAATGAGGGTAACTCGATTCATTTACAACAATCTCTTTATGTACCTGATGGCAAGAAGAACTTGGTGTCCATTCTGACAATGGAAGTCAAAGGTTTCAGGGTGGCATTCATCGATGGAAAGGAAGTCCATTGGGGACCATGTTAGTTGACGCATCTTGTCTACTTTATGGAGCCCTATCCGATATAAATCAGATGGTGACAGGGATGCTTGAATTCAAAAAGAGCATGAAGGTACATGTTTGAGATCTACCGAAGGAAAATGTTATAAGGGGACCATTCGCTTCATGTAGCAGGTCCACAGATTTGGAACAACCTGAGGGGTTTGAGATTCATGATCAGGAATCTCACGTATGCAGGTGGAATAAATACCTCTATGGCTTGAAGCAAAACACCCTAGGCGTATTATGAGAGGATTGATAGTTGTCTAATGAAGTTGAGATTCACTAGGAGTGAAGCCGATCTAAACCATTGCTTGAAGATTGTGGATGATAGACCTCTGATACTGGCACCTTCTGAGGACAACCTATTTATGACAGGTGCATACCCTCTCATTTGTAGAAGTAAGAGGGAGTTGGATTCTAGATGTGGAATGGTAAATTGCAAGCCCATGATTACCTTGAGGATCTTAACTTTCATAAAATATATGGTAGTGATGCCAAACCAGATTTGGGAAATGCCTCTAAATTTCATAAACTCATTCACGTTGATGTTCTTGGTGAACTTGTGCTCGGACATATGATTTGCAGTTAGTATGTTGAGTTCATATATGGTCAAGCCACACTCGTTGGTGCCAAGAATCTTCTGAGATATCTTCGGGGCACAATCTCTCATGGATTGAGATACACTGTCGGAAATATGAGGCTACATGATTATTCGAATGTTGACTAGGTAGGCAATGTGGAAGATCGCAAGAGCACTTCTCAGTGTTGGTTCTCTTTGGATTCTGCTTCGATATCCTGGATGAGCAGGAAGCAAAAGTCAGTTGCTATAAGCACCACTAAGACCAAATACATAGGTACGAGTATGATCTCGTGTGAAGCTGCATGGTTGTGGAAGTTCTTGAGTGAGGTGTTTGTACACATGATGGATACCACTGTAATCCTTTGTGTCAACTAGGGGAGTGATTCAATTGTTGAGGAATCCCATATTCTATAATTTCTCCAACATATAGACATCAGATACTACCTTATCTAGGATATGGTACGTCGATGAGTGAGGAGGCTCCATCACATTGAGATTGATGTACAGGTCGCAAACATTTTGTCTAAGCCCCGGAGAAAGGTAAAATTTATGACTTTCCCGAATGACTTGGAGTCATTGATATAATTTCTTATGAGGGTCCTGCATGATGCATGCATTGAGCTCTAGGAGCTCCAGGGGGCTTGGGGTACTGCTTGGAGCAAAAAGTGACCATAGGGTGACTCACCCTCCCCTAATGGTGTGTTGTGTACAGGGTGAATCGTTCATCCCTCCCCTGTGATACCTCGTGGCGACTTAGGGATAGATGAGTGGTTCTCCTGTCGAGGCATCCTACCCATGCAGTCTAGGACTCATGGGAAGTACCTCTCATCTAGTTAATGAGTAGGGAAATGGGGTTAGGGACCATAGTAGTACTATTGATGGACACATCGTTGTATCTACTATACACCCTATGCTAGGATGACCTCCATCGTTCTGGGATCAATATGAGTGGTTTGAGACACTCTCTTGTGATATTGTGATTTGAGACATTGTCTTGTGATATTGATATAGGATCAATAAAACTGACTTTGGGGCCAGTAAGAGTGATATGACACACTCTCTTCATATGAAACTCACTTCGGGTCAGTAGAGAATGGTATGAGACATTCTCGATCAATTCTTCTTCTTCATGGTTCAGTAAAGCAGAGAAGAGCAGAGCTCAACAAAGCAGAGCACAGTAGAGCAGAGCAGTGAAGGGCACTAATGGCAGAGAGAGATAGCATAGTCGAACAAATGGATTAGCAGATGGAGTTCTGCATAGTTGAGAGGGAGTGTTAAAATTGGCAACTATGGGCAAAATCCATGTGGGTCATATTATTTATGGCAATTGATATTTTTCTTGGATCCCTCTCATTGAGAGTTGTAGGATTGATCTAAATATCATTCGATTCTGATAAGTATTCATGGAGTTATGAATTTATTTGTGTTATAAGACAATTCGTCAAGGTCGGCCAACAACCAAATAAACGTCACATGTGCTCAATGTTTTAGTATAAAAGGAGATGACTTAAGAGTCATTTCACACACACTTCTATCTTGATTTATTTTCACTTGTCTTGGGTTTTAGTGGAAGAGAAATCTAGGAGTGGAAGCCCTAGACGTTGGAGGAAAAGAGGCTTCCCTAGCCGTAGTCAAGAAGAAGAAATACGTTGCTCCAATCTAAAGGACGCAATCATGAGAAGGAGCCCTAAACCTATACACTGGTCCCTAGTAAAATGCAGACCTAAAGGCTATCAAAACTCAAACCTAAAGGTTGCCCTAACGCAAACCTAAAGGCAACCCTAATGAAGACCTAAAGGCAGCCCTAACGCAAATCTGAAGGCAACCTTAACGCTATCAAAGAAGGAGCCCTAACCTAACCTAGAGGACACAGTCATACCGCTTATCTCCATGTTGTCTCAAGGGTAATCGAGAGGAGGATATACGTGTCCCTAATAGGTCATAGCCACAGCAAAAGCCATGGGTCTTTTGGAGGACCGAGCTACTACTAGGAGGGTTGGTATGCTAGGCTAGAAGGCCACAATACAAGGTCTACTTAAGCAAAAGAAGAGGGGACATTAAGGTCACCCTTGTGGTTGTTGGAGAGCAAAGAAAAGGAGCTCGGATTTGCTCCTTGAGGACTATGTGAAGAGGAAACAAGGTCTGCGTGAAGGCTGCCCTCATAGAAGGTTGTTCTGGATGATGGCACAACAATGGACAGCAACAACACAATGATGGGACAACGATGACACGCTGGACAGAAGCATGTTGGGACAACACAATGATGGGACATCAATGTCATTATGGGAAACAACATGTTGGGACAACACAATTGGGATAGCATGTCTGTTAGGGACAACAACTACAATAATATAATTAGGCAGTAGTGGCAAGCATGAAGCTGCAAGGGATAGCTGCATGATAAATAGGACAACAATGACATTGTGCAGTAATGACACAATGGGATAGCAACAACAACAAGATGCAACAAGAACATGGGATAGCTAGGCATGGTTCTTAGTACAGTATGGCACATGGGACAACTATCGCAGCATGGTGCAACAATGGCACACGAGACAATAGTGTAGCATAAGGTGCAACAGTATGATGTGTAAAACATGGTCATGAGGTCTAGCATTGTGATGATGGGTGCAGCATGGTGCAGCATGGTGATATGCAGCATGATGACGAGATGCAACACAATGATAGGTGAAGGAGTCACCTTGGAGAATAAGTTGAAGCAGCATGTCTTCAATTGATCTCATGTATCATTTTCTTAGAGATGATTTATGCTTTTATTTAGATAAGTCAAAGTGTTGACTTCTGTTGTAAATGTATTATCTCTCTCTCCTGAACTATTGAAGAACATTTAAGAAGAATTGATCAAGGGTTTCTCCACATTGGGGATTGTCCCTGGCTAGCGCTACATCTTGTGTCCTCTTGTCTTGGCTTGTCTTTTGCGATTTGTGTTTATGTTCTATTTCCAGTTTACTTTAATGCTGATGTGATTGCTAATTTAGAAAATATATTGAGCTAACTTTGAAAATTGAAATAAATTGCTCTAACCATAGAACATACTTAAAATTAACACATTCAAAAGCGGTAATAGAAAATAACTACCATTGAAAATTATTTGTGGTTTAACACTCCATCAAGGGAGACAAGGTATAGATATGTTGTTTACTACAGTAGGTCGAGTTAAATATTTGAATGGTCTATGATTCCAACTACTATTTTCATATGATCAATATGAGAAAATGGAAAAAATAATAGGTGTGACAATAGTAATAGTAGAAGAAAATAGTTTCAGATTTATGGTAATTGACTATATCCTTAGTATTCACATTTTCTATCTATCAAAATTGTTACATTGACATTTTTCACTATTTCATCATTTTTCATCATTAATAGTCTCTGTCAGCCAACTTTTAAATTAAATTAACCAAATTAATCTTAGACATATTTAGCTTATTTAAAATGATCAAAATAATTAGATGTTCAACGAATGTTCAACTAATTTTGTATGACCACACACCACTTAAACAACCTAGATCCATCTTAACACTGAATCTCACAAATGCTTGGAGTGATCAAATCTCTTGAGGTGCAAACCTTTCCTCAAATTTTGCACTCAAAAATTAAATTTTCACCTAGAGAGATTTAATCCCTCTAAGCTATTGATAGATCCGATGTTAAAATAGATCTAGACTTATATTAAAAATAATAATTAAATTTCTTTTAACTTCATCCTTCTAGAGGTGAGGTGATTAAATAGCGTTCCAACTTCTTGTGCGGAAATTAAGTATAATTTTTTATATAAATATTAACCTATCATTTTGAACCTCTTTTTTTTCAACGAATAAAGAGAAATCCAGGCCATAACTAAACGTCCATGGAAACTACCATGTAGATTGCAGTACTTGCGTCGAGCCCAGAAGGGAAGGGTGAACTCTAAGTTTATGCTAACAGCTAATACACGACGACGGCGCATGACAGAAACCTGGCTCTGATAGGTTCAGATGTGGCTTCTGTGTGCAAATGGTTTTTTAACAGATCCCTAAATCCGGTTTTGGTCTGGACACCCACTCAAGAAGTTGAAGATTTAAAACACCGGTGAACCAGCTTTTGGTCTCGGCACCTCTGCAAGTTGCTGAAGATTTAAAACACCGGTGAACCAAGTCGAGACCAACAGTCTATATAAAAAAACCGGTGAACCAGGTCGAAACCTAATAGTCTATTTAAAACACGACTATTAATCAACGCAAAGGCGACGAAGAGCATCAACAACGTGACAGACATTGTGGAGATAGCCATTTCTAGAAATATAAAAAAAATGTGAAAACAAGAAGAGCGCAATTAGACCAGCGTAAATTAAAATTATGTATATAGATATTCAATTTCAAATATTCCAGTTCTAAATTACTTGGCTGAGTTTGAAATAAGGTGGTAAAGTGGCATTTAATGCTACCTACATTTATTGCATTAATTACAAGTTTCGCTTGCTGAAAAATATGGAGCCATCAAAAAACATGGAGTAATATGCATGCTCAGCCTGTCAGATCTCAGATGCGCTTCCTGATGCATAACATTTCATGGTTTTATGTATGGTAAATGGGTGCTAGAGGACGCATTGTTTTTTGTTGCCATATAGGACTGCTTGGAGCGATAACAAAATTAAATAATAAATAATTAAAATAACGTAGTTAAATAATAAATAATAAAATAACATAGTTACTGCATTTTTCCCAGCTGTAGATAAAGCTTCAAACGAAGCACATTCTCAAATTATCAAATCTCACCAAAAATCAACGTGGTTTCATCTTACTGGGGTCGACATAGAACAGCCTTCAACGAATCAAACAAAAATTAAATAACTTAAAATAAAGAAATATATAAATGAAATAATAAATAATCAAAACCCCTAACTACCATACATCCTCCTTTACATGTAAATTACAAGGAACGCTTTCTTTGGAATTTGTTTGAGTTATAAGAAATGGAAGTGGGTGTGTTTAAGCTTTGTCCCTCATCCACCTAAGAGATTTATGCGTTACGCTCTTCGTTTGAAGCTTATATATAAGAATTTTGAATCGTCTAAATGTCGTCGGGAAAATAAAGTAGTTTAATTATCGAACAACTTCCCATGTGATATAGAACAACCATCGTTCGATTAAAACAACTGAAAGGTTAGATTTCATTGGGACAGATGAGGCATTAACCTTCGAACCTATTCTCATCCGAGGTAAACCGCTCACCCATACCATTCTCCACTTAACACGAATTCCGCTCACCCATACCATTCTCCACTTAACACGAATTCAAACGAGTGGGATGGCTTTTTGAAGGAGGAAATAAGTACGGTGGAATGATGTTGTATCATAACGAATTCTTCAACACAGGCCAAAACGTTGATTTCCGTTTCCGGAAACGGAATTAAAGTCCAAGTATATATATAAACGGAGTTGTTTTTAGTGTGGTTTATTAGATTTTTAGGTGTTTGAATTTGGGAAATATTTGCGGTGAAATATTAATTTAAATTGGTTTTTTTTATTGTATATATGGATTAAAAATTGTGTAAGGGTTACCCTGATTACCTATAAAATTTGTGATTTCAATAAATTCCTGTGGGATTTTAGAGAAATTAAACAAGATAAACTCACCATCAAATTTTTGATTTCAAATTCCTACTAGAGAAATTAACTCAAATAAACTCACCTGAAAAACTTCCAAAACATCGCACTAAAAACAACTCTTATATTAAACTTAATACAAACATGTATGCAACCCATAGAGTCCTGCTCAAACTTCTAACTAACCATTAACTTTCGACCACATGAGAATATCAACCGCACGATTACATTTCAATGGCCAAGATGTTTTCTTTCACCTCCAACAATCCAACCGGAATTGAGCTAAATTTTTATAAAATTTATATACATGTATATATTAAAACTTCATGTATTTTATGTATTAAAATTATAAATATTAATACAAAATATGTTGTTATAGATTTACGACATAGCATGGTGTAATGTATATATTTCACCTCCAACAATCCAACCGGAATTGAGCTAAATTTTTATAAAATTTATATACATGTATATATTAAAACTTCATGTATTTTATGTATTAAAATTATAAATATTAATACAAAATATGTTGTTATAGATTTACGACATAGCATGGTGTAATGTATATAATTTACCTCCAACGTTTTGGATGGAACTCTCTCCATAATCAAGGACTAAAGAGAGCCTGGAGGGTAAACGAGTGCTCTCTGAGAGTTTTTTTATAGGAAAGATTTGGATTATGTATTAATTGATTAATGGTTAAATTAAAAATAATATTTAACCAACTTTACTTTGAAAAATTATAATATTTGACCATTTTTTTTTATTTATGAAAATTAGTTCTGGAACAAGATTTTTACTAATAGAGCAATGAATTAGTAGAAATAGGAAATTATAATTTTATTTTGATTTTTGAATAAAGGAAGGAGATAGTTGAAAATTTCAAAAATAAAAAAAATAAATAAAAAAAATCTATTACAATTAGGTAAAATTTGAAGATTAAAGAATTAATTAAAGAATTAAAATTACTTGATTTTTTTTTT
>APFE031445675.1:0-38585 GCA_000404065.3 Pinus taeda
GAATCACCAAAAATGGATGAACATAGCCCCCAGATAGCTCAAGCACTGAAATGGCCCTAGTGGCCCTGAAAGCTTCCCTGAAGCTAAACAGTGAGAAGAATGCCTCAACAAGCAAAAAAAGCTATAGAAATGGATTTAGAATGTTGAATTCCTTTAGAATGGACCTTCGTTACACATTCAATGGCTGCACAATTCCCAATGCAGCTCCCAAACTGATTTGGCCCTGGTGGCTCCTGGAACTTCCACAAAGTAAAAACACCTGTCAATGACTTTAGATGGCTGCGAAACCTATGCCAGTGGCTTCAGAAGGTCGAAGAAACCCAAAATAAAAAAAAAAAAATCATCCAAAATGGACTTTCCTAGCCAAAGTTATGGCCATTTACTCCCAATTGCTAGTTACCCTTAAAAAACTCCAATTAACTTTAGTTACGGCCAGATAGGCCCGCCAAATATGGCGGGCCTGCCTATTTTGGCACTCCTTCAAAAACTCCACCAATCTGACCACCTGTTATGGGTTGCAGTGAGTGTGCATGTGAACGTGTTGGAGTGTCGGCTGTTATGCATTGACTAATGTGCCGACGGTTAAGGGTTTAGAGCCCCTAGTTCAATGGCAGAGGTCACGTGTATGGGGGCTAGCCCCCTTTGGGCCCTACCCAACACAAAATTAAACTTTAAAATAAGTTTTTACCGCCCACATAACAAGACTCGCCCAGGTGGTGGAATGGTAAAGCGTTGTAATGATATAAGGGAGGTTGTGGGTTCAAACCACAATACAACCAAAATTTTAAACATGCGCCCAAGTGCTGATGTCACCTAGTCACGTGTCGGCCTTTGAGCCTACCACGTGGTGGCTTCTGATTGGCCTGCCCAAATGTAATATTCCTTGGAATATTTCAAGGAATATTCTTTTTATTTTTATTTTTGAAAAAATTCAAAAATTAAGAGTCATTGGGCGATTTTGCTTTTGCCATAACTTCTGCATACAGAGACCATTTTTCGAACCTTTTGTGGCGCTAGAATTAGGAAGATGAGCTCTATCCAGTCATTTAGGTTCAGATTAGTTCTGAGCACTTTCATTTTTGACCATTTTATGACACTTGGTCCTGTGCTCCTGATCATGTATCTACCGTATTAAGTGTTTTACATCCATAATTACATCAAATTACATCATTTACCATCCTAAATTCACCAAGATAGAAAAAAAAAATTCAATTGTAGAGAAAACTAGGGGAAATATGGAAAACTAGGCAAAACTGGAAAAATTCATCCTATGCGTAATGCCAATGATCCTATGCGTAGTGCTTTTTCAAGGCAAATTTTGGAATACTTCCAAACATCCAAAGTAGGTGTAGGATAGCTCATTGGAAATTTTGGTGAGTCTACATTTTGGAACAACTTGAATTTCTGAATTTGGAGTCAACTTGTCCCTCCAAAAATTGATTCTCCCAAGACTGCTTCCTATGTGGCAAAAAAGTGGCAGAGAGGGCACTTTTTGGGTGTTTTATGCCCTTTTGGAGACCTAGAACTTGTCCAAAATTCTCAACCATTTTTGAGCTTCTATATTTTTCCATGTGGATTCCAAAAATATATTTTTTTTGCAAATGGTTTCCCCCAACAAAAGCGCAGCACCGGTGGCACTGTGCACCTACTGCAAAAAAAAAAAAAAAAAAAAAAAAAAAAAAAAAAAAAAAAAAAAAAAATAAAAAAAAAAAAAAAAAAAAAAAAAAAAACCATTTTTTTACATTAAAAATTTCAAAATTGACAAAATTTCCTCCAAATTTCTTGAAATTGGGTATGGTTGACCCTTTTTAAGTGCTTTTATGGGACAATTATGCTCCAGCCAAGATCTTGAGTTTATATTGATCTTTTTTGCTCCTCAAAGCTCTTTTTAGCTTAGCCTTAAGCCTCTTCATCATACTGTCAACATATTGTCCTTCGTTCTACTGTTCACCAATATTTGGAATGCCTATTGCTTCTGAAATGGTGGTAGGTGACAAGTTGAATGTGACACCAGCAAGGTTCACTTGGCCATTATGTAGATGAGTGACAAACAACTCAGCAAGCTCATAAGGAAATTTTACCCTCTCTATCATTTCACAAAATTGATAACAAGACTGGTGTTTAAAGCTAGCTACAACAAGAGGGCAAGCAAGCAGTTCTATAAGAGTGGTAGGATCCTCCCGGATGATCTTTCCCCCTTTGTGTGGCTTTCTTGGCACATTATCTTCTTTGGAAGATTCACAGAGAGTTTCCTCTTCCCTTTCATAATCTGAATCTGTCTCCATGCTTATGAATTTGAAGTGAAAGTAGATTGAGTATGAAGAGATTTTGAAATATGAGATAAGTAGTGTGTATAAGGAAGTGAATTCTAGGAGGAAGGATTTATTTTGGGAAATTAGGGAATTGAATGGTGTTATGAATGTGAGGTGAGGGGTTTGATAGTGAAGTGGATGTAGTGAAGGAGTATGATGTGGGAGCTAGGGTTTGGGAATAGGGTATAGGGCTAGGGTTTGGTGAATGGGAGTGGCGTTTGGGGAGTGAATTTTGATGATTTAGGAAGGGGTAATGGGATTTGACAAACTCAATATGAATGGAGTGAGAAAGAAGAGCAAATGACCTTCAATAACTTGTAAGAGATGATTTAGCAACTAGCTAGGGTTTTTGTTAACCATTTAGCTAGGGTTTTCTCTAAAGGAAACCAAAAACATCCAAGCCACCAATCATAACTTTCTTGAGAAGGGAGGATTGACAACTTACTTTTAATAGATACCAATTTTCCTTTTAGGAAGTTTGGAGGTGTTTTGAGGCAATTACGGCTGTTGTAACAGGTGCGTAGCGCCAAGGAACAGGTGGGCAATGCCAAGGAACAGTTGTGCAATGCCTTTTTGCAGGCCGATTTTGGAGGTCTTCCTTGTGTCCAAATCAAGCGTGGGATAGCTCGTTGGAGATTGTATTGATTCTAATCTCCAGAACATCTTGAATTTTCTAATTTGGAGGTAAGTTTCCCTATCAGAATTCCAATCTTCCAGGAGTGGTCAAAATGTGCAAAATGAGGCTGCCTAAATGCAGAGTGCTGTTGCACCCAACGTTTGAAGGTCTTCCTCAACTCAAAATTGAGCTCATGATAGCTCATTGGAAATACCTTTGTGTATAGTTATCATTTAACTCATCAAGCAAGTCATTTGGACAAACAAGCTAGGAGAAATATTGATTTTCCCAAGGTCACTTTAGAGGTGCATTAACTCTCCTGAGGCAACTTGTATTTTTGACATTTCTCAAAAACTGCAACACCTGTGTAAAACGTGACAGAGGTTTTTCTTCCCTAGCCAGTTTTGGACAAAAATATCTCTCACATTTTCAAAATTAATTTATCCTTTCTGAGAAACATCGTTTGAGTAAAACCTATCCCAATTTGTGGAACAGAGGATTTGTAGAAATTAAGGGAAATGAAGGGGATAAGGGGCTTCTAAATTCTTGAGAAAATATTTGGAAGTAGGGAGGGATATTAGAAAATAGGGGAAAGTGGAATTTAAAATATTGAGTGAGGGGAAGGGATCCGAAAAGGAAAAGCACGGACTTAGCCTAGAAAATTGTCAAATTGTAGCAAGAAACTAGGGTTTGTGGGAAAATGGGGAATTTGAGGGATATCAATGATGGGAAGTGTTTAATAAGGTAGATTAAGGATAGGGGAAGGTGTATTAGCATCAGGATGCAAGATTTGTTGACGATTTGATGATACAAGAGAAATTACCTTCAAAACCCTAGGAGGGAAATGAGTCTTACCCAAGCACAACTAAAACACGAACAAGGTGTAAAATGACCCATTGGAATTTGAAATGATGATGAAAACTCTCTGAATGATGGTACACTCATCTGAATGGTGACATGTACTAACATTTGGAAAACTTTGGAAGGAGTGAGAAGAAACCCTAGACCTAATACATGATGACCAAAATTTACTTGAAGACTTCCTAAAATGACAAAATTTGACTTTGACACCTTAAAATCATTTTGTAAGAGCATATTTGATCACTGGTTGAAAGTTTCAAAAGTTGACACTAACATTGGCTCGAACAGGGCTCAAACAGGGATGGTAGCTCCTTGGAGGTGCCGAGAGCCATAGATCTTTGGGAGACTAGACTAGTGCCTCATCCATTGGGCATGGAGACAAAAACTCAAGCTGAAATTACATGACTGAATACTGATGACTCAAAGACACAAACTAACTTGAAACTAACTCAATAATTAAAATGCAACTGACAAGCTAGAAAAGATGCTCAAAATGGAGCTTATTCAATAAAACCTAGTCTAATTGTTCCATTCATCACCTGATCAAGTGAAGTGAAATAACCAATGCAGCCAAGTAAGCATTCTGGTTGCTATTTGCATTCTCCACAAGTTCTTTCTTATGAAAAACAAGAGAGAACTACTAAAAAGTAACTCCCATGAAAACTTGTAAACGAATCCATTGAATAATATGGATTCTCTATCCGACTCCAAAAATACTGCATAAGGATCTTGAACTTCATGCACACTGGGACTTAGCTCATCCAATGGATTAGTTTTCTTCTCCTTGTACCATGAATGAAATCTTTCATCTGAGCTTTGTGACGAGACTCCTACTGATGATGACAAATAAACTATTTTCCATATCAAGTTTGTATCAATACTTTTTTCAAGCTCACAGTTAGCTAATGGAGAAAGACTTTGACTACAGATATCGTCCAACAATTTTCTATAGGATGCCCATCTTTTATTGAAGATATACTATGCAAATTTCCCTTCAAAAACTAAAATGATTCAAAACAGAATGGTACAGAATCATCTTTCATCATTTGATCATATGTGCCAGCTTCCAGGTATTCATCTAGAACTTGACAATCAATGGCATTCGAGGGCTAAAAATCTAGATATGAGAAGTCTTGAACAAGGATTTCATTGCCCTCAAAATGGTTAAGATCGAAACTCGTGGATAGTTGATTTCTGATTCCATGAAAGTTGTCTCTGATGAATTGAAATGAAGCAAAACGAAAAGGCAAAGATCCTTTACTTACTTCAAAATTTGTTGCACTTTCCTCCTCACTTCCATAGTTGATATGTGATGGCTGATCACTATAGTCGAACTACCGAAAGTGAACTTCCTCCTCCCACAAACTAGATGCTGATTTGTCTACAAGATTAGCTTCTATTTGGAGAACAAAATCATTATCATCATACTAATCAAACTTAGGAAAATGATCACTATAAAACACATCATCAAGCATACATGTCATATCAACAGATCTCTCTTCTCCAAGATGATGTATAAAACAATCATTATCAGGTCTATGACAATTGGGATAAGAAAGAAGATGTTTTGGATCAGCAACTTGTTCTTCTTCAATCAACGAACCATGGGCTTGAACATTACACTCATTCCTTGTGGTGATCCTTTGCATCATCTCTTCCATTGCACCTACCAAAATGTTTATTTTTACCTCTAAAGATGTCGATTCCTCTGGATCTATGTTCTTCATCTCTTCTTCCTTCAACTTTGCCCTTCTGATCAAGAAATTAGCCTCTACATCTACTGCACTTATCTACATCTCTTCAAGTGTTGCAAGGTTCCTTTCTCTCTGCTGAAACTCCATTTCTGGATCAAAGTCATCCGGGTAGTGCAAGAGAGTGGATCTAGGAGGAGGTCTTATGTAAAACGGCATAAAAAAATAGACTTGGTTAAATCTGGTAGAAAATTGTTGTACTGTCTCCTGTGATAGTCTTTTCAGCTGGTTATACTCTTCTAGAATCAAGAAAGGGTTCTATCTGACCACCCACCTACTGAGGAACACCTTGAGAAACTGCTAGAAATCTGAGATGCTCGCATCAGGAAGGGTTTTGAACCAACTCTTGACTTTGGCTTGCAAAGAAAGAGCAAAAAGCCTAATATTGACATCCTCTTCATCAACTTCAAAAAGGTAGAGAAAAGACTCAAAATTCAATACATGTCTCCTAGTAGTGATGTTGTCACATTCACCATCAAATCTTGGTATATATAGGTCATGATTTTTAGGGTAAGCATTGGATATAGGAGGTAAAAGCAGAGGCTTGTATCGATATAGAGTTTTACAAGGTATAGGGGTATGTACAAAAGGTATAGAATCAGTCTTGGTCTCTTGAGGTTCATCAGTTTGAAGACGGTAATCACAAGATTCAGAGGATGGGTCTTGATCAAGATCAAATTCATGTGAATATTTGGTATTCACAATGTTCAAAGGGAAAGAATCAAATGCAGGCCGAGGATCTTTTCTCAAATACAATATACTTTGCAAAGCATTCTTGACATTCTCGGGAAAAGAGAAGAAATAATTTATAACAAAGAACATAATGTCTTGGATGAAATTCCAACTTGAATGCCTAATATTTCCATATTTTCCTTTTATGTTTCTCCTAGTCAGGTTCATCCTCTATTGGAGTCCTTGGACCTGATCTCGAAATTGATTTAGAGTCGTCTGGTGAATTATTTCATCCTTCTGGTGTCTGATTCTTGTCCAATTCTTGTCCACCATCGACAATCAGATCTGAAATCGATACATTGTATTAGGGAACATAAAACTATGTTCCCGAGTATGGCGCCACTATGTTAGTGCCTAAATCTACCTTAGGCTGAAGGAAGGTAGGTCTAGGGTAACATCAAACCACACTTAACCTGGTAGCTAGCCCTACCAGGTTAGGAGGGGGCTCTCTCCTTGTCAATCTCAATTAAAATGTGGCAAATAGGGCTTGAGATGACTAAAATGAAATGATGATTTAGGCTAGGTATATTAGGTTAGAGGATTTTGATTGATTTTGATAGTTGGTTGCTGGATGAAATGAAGAAGGTAGCTTTGGGTCCGGGAAATCGACTCAGATTTGCAGAATGCTTTGTAGGGCGAGGTAGGTAGGTGTTTTGTCACATTGAATAGGGTGTGATGGTAAGTCTAAGACTAGTGAGGAGTTGGAGAGGGAATGTAAATTTCATGAGTCCTCTTCAAACAACAAAAAAAATTAAAAACTAACTGTATCCTCCAGGAAGAGCACTGAATATCAATGGATTCCACCTATTTATCTTGATTTATTTAGTTATGAAGAAAGAAATAGATGTTGGCACATATACACATAAGAGAAACTAAATAACAAAGGAATAAACAATGCCAAGGCACATTACCACAAGAATCCCACAAAATGCTGCAAAACCCTGGTTCATTTCCATTACAAAATGCAGAAGTGATTTATAATGAAGCTCAAAGCATTCCCAAGAGTCAAACCTTTACCTATGAGTAAAAAATTACATGATATAGGCAAGGAAACTACTCAAGCTAGCTATCAGGGTTGAATCCATGAGAAAAGGGGGTGGTTTCAACCATATCTAATCTAAGAACAACAAAATAGGTAGTGGGACAGCTTGCCTCTAAAACCAAGGAATCCAATTCATCTAGTTCAAAACCACCTTTGACTTGATTTATCTACCCTATTTGTTATAGAAATATTTGGGCACTGCAACCCCAATCACATATGTCAATAAACCAAGGGCTCTCAAACCCCTAAAATTGTTGTTTCAAACCCTAAAGGATCAAGGTCAACTGATTACATCATTCCCAGAAGTTCTCCCTGAAAAACTACTCAGAACTGGTCAGAACTAGACCATCTCACCTGCTCCATGGTCAGGGTGCGATGCATCTCACCTGATACACACGGGACGTGCGATGCATACTGAAAAGGCCTTCTATAGGGTGCGATGAACAAGAATAGACAAATGGCAGAGATAGTTTGCTAAGTGGATGATCAAGGAATCTTCTAGAAACTTCTCATATGACACTTGCCTCTCATAATTCATCCAGGGATGAGTAAGAGATTAATGAAATCTCCTAGTGGAACCAAGAACTATCAGTGGAATGACACTAATCAAAAACCTAGATTTGACTCACCCCCCTACAAGTATCTATATATGGATCCCTCATCCTAGAGATCTAGAGGCTGTAATTTTGTATTTTGTAAGGAAGTGTTGTTGGTTTCTCTGTGAAGCATTGTATTGTTGGGTGATCTAGCTTTTCATGAGGTGAAGAGGGATTTCATGCGTGGAGGATAGCTCTAGATCAGATAGTTGGGTTGTAATCCTCTCTTCTACTACTTCTATCAATAAAGCTATTTGAGTTTTCCTCCATATGCTTGTCTATTTCTAAATCTTGTGTTTATGTATGCATTTGTATGGTTAATGTACATATGATTCTAAATTTTTTATGGTTATAGATATCTATTCTTTGATGGTATTTTGATTCTTTGACTCTACATGTGTTCTTTGAAGTGGGATAAGTGAGAAAGGAGTGGTGAATCTCTATCAAAGGAGAAAGGAAACAAGCAAGGATCCAAGCGAAAGACTGAGGTTGGTACTCTCTGCTTCTCTCTCATCTATCTCTCGTAAAGGAAAACAAAAGTTACTTTGAATTGTTTGTTTCTAAGATAGCTACCCATCTTAGTGGGACTAGCAGATCTGATTAGACATTATTTTTTTCGAAAACAAAATGGTGACTCCACTGGGGAGAGAATAGTTTTTTTATTTTTTACTGTTGTTTGCTTTATAAACTACAGATGGAGCTTGAAGTTAAGCCAGCTAGCCTTCAAACTGCTTTTGCTATGCAACTGCAAAGTATATCAACGCTGCTTCAGTCAATCTTTGGGTTGGTTTATGAACTAAACATCTAACTTGCAAACATCCTAAGTGCCCTGGTGGTAGCTCAATAACCTCATTAGATCAGCCCCTATACTTTGTGTTTACTACCTATCATAAGCTCAACCTAAATTCCTGAACTTAGCTGCAAATTGTGGGTGAAAACCAAGCTGAGTCTCATCCCTGGACCATCGCATTGTCTCTCATTAGTAGTCTGGATGCATTGCACCTCCCGTGTGCAACAGGTGAGATGCATCCCTATTTTCCTTAAGGACAGGTGCGATTATTGAATGAGACTGTTTTTCTCTCCAGATTTTGGTTTTTTCTTCATTGTTCTCAGCTCTATTCAGTAGTTTTGCTGCCTATGATCAGTATATCACTGTTGAAGCTTTATTCCTTTACATTATTCAACCTCCATTGATAAGGAATTATGAATTTTTTAATGTATTTTTCATCATTTACAATCCTCCTTTGCAAATAGTAGGTTAATTGAACTGTCGTCTTTTGATTCGAAAGTGTTGCAACTATTGTTTTTCAGTCAAGAAAAAGAGTGTCATAAAGTCTTCCTCTTTTCGATAGTCGATTATACTTTTGCCTTTTTATTTGATTTGAATTGTAAATTATTTGAAGTGTCGAAAGTAGTTTTTCATCCAAAATTGAAAGTGTCGTCTTAGTCTTCCTTCTGTTTTTGAAAAGAAATTGCTATAGTGTTGCTTTGAAGAAAAGTAATTTAGATCTATACTTAGTTTCCTTTTTTTCATTCTCACATTAAGGAAACTGAAAAACAAATATATGCATGTGCATTTTCATTTAGATTGCGTGCGGAAATTGATTTAGGAAAAGTGCATTTAGAGTGTGCTCTCTGCTCTTTGTTGAAAGAATTTTACTCTTCTTTCCTTAGTAGCTAGGATTTTCATTGCTAAAAGAAAATAAATGACTGTTTATCATTTAGATTGCATATTTGGGAATTGTACATCTACATCACATGGTGAACCTTGAAAGGAAAACTTCTTAAGAAATATCAACTGTAAAATAAACCTCAATGAACATAAAAATTCTTTGGAGCTTAACACACAACATCTAGAAGTCTAGGCTAGAGACAATTCCGGCGTTGTAAAGCCTGGTAGCTATCGTTTTCATCGTAGGTTGGGTGATTCCTCCTCTTTGATACGATAAGTGCCAGTATGTACTTGTGCTCCCACGTACCGTCGAGTATATATTGGGAGACCAAAATAGGCTAATATCCTTTATCCTTAGGAATCTGTGTCTGTTGCCCTATCGATCGCAATGCATTGAGCACAACATTCGAGAAGATTAACTACTGTACATAAAGTACTCAGTAGTTTCTCTATAATATACCACCAAGGTGTATATTGCAGTTTTGTGATTGGTTTGGTAATCCCTCTATCTAGATTTCCAAAGTAGTCACTTTCGTTCCTTTTCGACTCCTTAAAAGAAAAGGTCCATCTAAGAACTTGTCACTTCAGGCTCATTAAAAATCGAAGGTGACTAGAGTCATCTTTAGCTTTTTCTCGACTCTTAAAAGTTGAAAAAGAAAGTTGTGTCAAAGCGTCATAAAATTCATTTAAATCGGAATAACATTTTCCCCTTTTAATTTTGATTTGATCAACTAACCCGTGATCGTGGAAGAAAGTTAATCAAAACCCCATCTTTTGTAGAGACTAACGAGTCAAAGGTCTTTGACTCCAGAAGCAAAACCATTCCGAGCTAGCAATCTTGTTTAACTAGGTCGAAGTTTCCTGGTTTATTTGAAACTTGTGTTTCAACATCATCAGAGACTCCGATTACTCCAATTATTTATGGCACCCCTGCCTCTACAAAAGAAGTTTCGTAGTTACAAGAGGACATTAGAACTGATCCTAGTGTAACGGTGAACACTTCTATTCCTGAATTAGCTCCATCTAGGGCTAATTCGGAAGGTGTCACCCATCCAGCATTTGTTGTTGTAGAGTCTATACCGTCTTCGGCATTGGAAATATTTTACAGACCTGACGGTCTACCTCTTCCACCTAGACTGATTGCTATATAATATATTGTGGAGGATCTTCCATCCAGTACGCCATTGCATTTTGGAACTGGGATCCACCTATATCCTTCTACCACAAAAATTAGTTCTTTTGATCACCATTCATCACAAGTTCCTATTGAATTGCTAGGAAATCTTTTGGATAGACTCAATATGTCTAAACAACCATCAACATCTAGGAATGTGTCATCTGATACAATAACAACAGAACCTCCTGCCGCTACTCCGACAATGTTTGCTGGTATACCATTTGTCCCAACTAGTTCTCAAACGTTAGATGGAGTCCACCCAGGGATTGTTTTGACAACATGGTCTATTCCTATTTGTTCATCAAGAATCTTATTTGGAGTTTCTTATGTTTAGACTCAGTAAATTGATCCTTCACATTAGTATCAATTTGGGCAGTCCAGTCTCCAAAGACCAATTTACCCTTTGAACACTGGATTGCCACCATATGGGGGGCAGTATGCCTTTTCATTGTTCCCTCGGGGAAAGCAACCATATGAGAGTTCACAACAAAGTTTGGTTCAAGATGGAATTGCATCCAGTGGTTGGATACCAATACTACCTCAATAGCCAAGATTTGTATACTCAATGCAACAAAATCAACCTGTGTCGAACATTCCCACTACACCGATTATTGTGACGGTGTCACAAGTACAAGCATTGCCTGTTGTATGTCAACCTCAAGTCTCTCAGGTCATAAT
This sequence comes from Pinus taeda, assembly GCA_000404065.3. Taxonomy (NCBI): domain Eukaryota; kingdom Viridiplantae; phylum Streptophyta; class Pinopsida; order Pinales; family Pinaceae; genus Pinus; species Pinus taeda. The sequence continues at coordinate 11,438 of APFE031445675.1, forward strand.
ACAACAACTCTTATCTCCACGACTCAATCATAACAACAGATTAATGGCTCCTTAACTAAAGTGACTCAGGTTCAAACAGGTATTATCACCCCTCATCTTGATCAAACATCCAGTATTGGACAATAGCAAATGGTCCGACAACCATGGCTAGTGCAATATCAACAACCACAATTCCAGCAAGCTTACCAAGGTCCTCAGAAACAAAGATTTGCGGGTAATGGGTAGTCGTATATTCAGAATGGTTACGAACAATCATATTATAATGGTTATGCCCATCAACCTTATCAAAGTTATCAACATCAAATACATTATGCTAGTATGCAAAGATCCACTGCTCAGGAAATCCCATCTTATCCTGGGTATGCTTCACCAAACCTGAATCAACAGTTTCCTTTCGTAGCAACTTTAGAATTACCAGATTTGAATCAGCTAACAAATGATCCAATTTCTTACGCCCCTTGGTGGCCAACGATTCCTCATAAACTTCCGTCAGATATTCCTCAATTATTTGGAAATCCGGGCGAAGATCCATCAAATCATGTAATGACCTTTCATTTGTGGTGTTCGTCCAACACCCTCAATGATGATTTGATTAGGCTTCACCTTTCTCAGTGAACACAAACTGGTATGACAACAAAATGGTACATCGAATTGCCTAGAGCTTCATTCAATAACTTCAGTGCCCTTGCCACCAACTTTTTAACCCACTTTCAGTTACCCATAAGGTACGAAATAGGAATGGAGCTCCGTACCAATTTTAAACAGATAATAGCCACTCACATATTTGATCATATTCATGAGTGGCGACATCGTTTTTGAATGGTAAAGACATATGTTCTTGATCTGCTGGTAGCAGAATGGTTTATTAATTCATTGTTACCTTCAATTACGGAAGATGTGGCCAAGGGAGGAGTTGTCATTGAAGAGCAAGTCATTGCTTGTGCACAATATCTAGACTTGATATATACTCAGTCTGGCATGCTCTATGACAATATTCCTAATGCTCCTAGACTAGAATTTTCTATTCCTCCTCCTCCTAGATTGAACAGGGTCTCTCATGCCGGCGACGACATGATTGGCACCTCAAGTACGCAAACTGAAAAGGCCCCATCTGGTAAAGCCCTTGCAGTTTCCAGTAAAAAGGCAAAGGAGAAAATTCTTGCCTCAGAGGTTAATGTTGTGTTGACTGACAAAGGAAAAGAACCGAAGCAACGAGGGGGCAAGAAGAAAGGGAAAAACAAAAATAAGAAACAATAAGGTTCAACTCTTGAGAAACCTTCTAGAAACCCTCATGGGCAAAAGAAACCTAGTCAGCCATGTCTCATATGCGATGGAGACCATTTGATGAAAGAATGTTTGCATAAAGCTCAATTCAAGAAGTTCTTTAAGAGTTCAAATACCTCAGCAGTGTTGACTAATCTGTTTCCAAACCTAGAAACAATTCTGGTTGCTATTGATGATGCTTCCCCATCCCAAGTGCTTATGTTGTCCATTTTGAAACAACAAATGATGCTTTGATATCGACAGGGAATAAAGATGATGGGAATCAACAACTATCAAACAAAAAGGCTACAGATCAACCTAGTAGTTCGACAACAACTTCGACTGAAGTTGTGCCACCCATGATTCCTCAACTAATGATAAAGCTTCCAAAGGGAGTAGTACACAAATTGAAATTTAATCCTCGTGCCTGAGCAGCTGAAGAATTATGATATAGTGGAAGATCTGGCTCAATCGCCATCTTCTATGTCGACACTTGAAGTACTGCAGAATTGCCCCTCCCAAAAGAAGGCTCTGTTGTCACCAATAGGTGGGATTGACCGAGTGGATTCCAATCTAGTGGCCTTTAATCATAAAGGATATGAACCTCAGTCACTGGCTCAACTCGCTTTCCTTATACAGGTAAAAACCCTCAACAAAATTGTTCATCAAACAATTATTGATGAGGGGGAATCTACATGTATTATGTCAATGAGTTGCTGGAAAACTTTAGGCTCACCACCCTTGTCACGATCATTAACAACATAAAAGTGTTCGATGGAAGAACATACACACCGTATGGGATTTTAAGTAACTTGCAAGTTGAACTGGGGGAAAGATAGTAGATATTGAAGTCGAGGTAATTGATGGAATCCTTGATTACAATATCCTATTGGGCATGCCCTAGATTTATGCTATGGCTACCGTTGTGTCAACATATTTTAGAAAGATTGCATTTCCCTTCGAAGGCAGAATTACGATCATTGACCAACTAACCTTTTTCCCCGACAGTTCACAAGTTACGGGAAGCATTCCAATGATCCATGGAAGATCTCAATTGCTTCAAAATGTCAGAGTAGGTCTCCTAAAAGACCCTTCCTTAATGGGTACTTTTTCCCTCCCGCCTCCAAGTAATCTGGCGGCAGTGGCCATAGTGGAAACTTGTCATATGATATCTTCTACATCATCAAATATTAAGAATAAGTCTTACCATTTTGATACTATGGGTCACCGAGGATGGTTCTTATCTTGTGTCGACCACGTTACAAAATGAAACAAGGGTTATGAGGATAGTTCTTTTACGGTGTCAACCTCATTAAAAAATAAAAAAACTCCCTTTCCAAATCGAGTCTTTGATTACGATCTCATAAAATTCAAGTTGAGTCTTTCAAAGATCTCAAAGGTAAACCTTCATTCCAACCACTGCGTTGAATGCAATGAAGCTTGGGGGGCATGCACCTAGATTTGCGTCATTATGCTGGGGGCATGTGAACTTATAACAAACACAGTTTTTCATTTTAAGCTTGTGTAAACATGAAACCGAAGCCGAGCATAGTTTCTTCTGATCAAGCTCATTAAAAAATGAATCCACACTCGGTAAATAACTTTTGTGATTGCCATTCTATCTGCCTCTTGAACCTTGGTTGTGTTCTTTCAATCACCTCCATCTGTTTGGTCGATCATACACTTCCACTTGATTGTTTACCCTTTTGAGGAATAGCTGCAATGAGTGATTCTGTTAGCCACCCTCTTCACACTGCCATGTTTTGAGAAGTTCCAAACTTACTTGGAACAAGTTGCTACCCAAAAACATCACTCATTCCTCAAAAAATGAGTTTTCTTTAAACCCTTTTCAGACTCATTAAATATGAAAATATTGTTGAGCATTCCAGCTCGTTAAAGTGTTTGGAAATAATGAGTCTACTTTAAACTCTTTTCGGACTCGTTAAATATGAAAAGATTGTCAAGCTATTGGCCTTTCCAGCTCGTTAAAGTAAAAGGAAGTGCCATCCCTCCTCTATATTTTAGACTTTTTGGACTTGAGGGATCATTACACAAAACGATCAAGCACTTGTCTTATTTTTCTCACTAAAACTATCAAAAAGTCATCCCTTTTGTATTATTTTATAATTTTTTGAACTTAAGGGATTATACCATGAAAAAGGACTATTGGAGTTTCCTTTCCATCTCTTTTCAAACTCTATAATATGAAAAGGACTGAGTTATCTTTGTCATTAAAATCATTAAAATAATAGCGACAAACTTGTCGATGCGGACAAGAACGAGTTTCACTGTCGCTAGGCTCACTAAAACATAGCGATAGGTTTGCCCAAAGGGCAAATTATAGATCAAGCATATGTTATCCTCCTCAAGATTGACAAAAATAAAGAGTTATTGGTCAGCAACGACTCGGGAAAAAGGGAAGAAAAGTTGAATAAATTCATTGGTAGTAGGTTGCTCTTGAACATGACACTTTCACTCCATCGCCATGATTGAGTCGGGTTGGGTTATTCCGTTCACTGGTCATATCACCATTGTTCCTCCGTACTATCCATTTTTGGGGTTAATGCTACCAATCCATTTCAGTGTTACCAATATGTTCAAGAGAAGTCACTTAGAGTATTCACCAACCGAGCTAATGCCTCATCCACTGCAATACCTTCACTCTCCATTTTTCATGACCGCCATTCTTGAACCTTGTGTCATCAGATCGTTTTCACCTCCACAAAATAATTTGTTCCGTTTCATGTCGTAGATGTGGGATTCATTAAGGCCCTCCTACGATGGGTCACTTCTTATTGACATCAGCTCATTATCTAAGAAGTTGACTTAGGAAGAACCCTTTCAGTACTTTGAAGCTTGCATGCCTCAATGGAAAGTTTCTCACTTCTGGCGACGGGTTTACATCAATGGCCTTCGACCGAAATATTTTGCGTGGTGTTAAAAATCGACTAACACATTCACACCATGTGAATTGTACTATAGTAGCTTGAGGGTCATTATCATTATTAGTGATTCCTCTTGCGCCTAGTAACAACTTACATCGTTGGCTGGTAATCAGGTGATGTCTTTCCATGTTCGACTTCAGAACATCTTTTCACATGGATCGACTTGTACAATGGGTGAAGATTGAACGAGTTTGAAAATCCCAGATCTAGTTTCATCCATCTGGGCTACGATACATTTAGGAAAATAAAGACATCAAATGTACTCCATAGCTGCACAGATGATCATGCAAGCTAGGGATGATGGCTCTACCAGAATCACCAGTCTGCAACAGCAGATGATTGTCTGTCCTATGTACATGAAAATGAATTTATAAAGTTGAGCATGGGAATTTCCACCTCAGATAGATCATGAAAGTAATATGAAGATAATGTATTGTATTTTATTTTATACAGGTCACCTTCTAGTTCAAAAAACCTTGGATCCTCATGATAAAGCATTTCACCTGACATCAGAAGATTTATAACCTCATGCTTTAGGGTGCAACTATTATAGACATATTTGGGCACTGCAACCCGAATCTCATATGTTGAGAAACCAAGGTCTCTCAAACCCCTAAAAGTGTTGTTTCAAACCGTAAAGAATTAAGGTCAACTGATTACATCATTTCCCAGAAGTTCTCCATGTAAAACTACTCAGAACTGGTCCAAACTGGACCATCTCACTTGCTCCATGGTTAGGGTGTGATGCATTTCACTTGCTACACATGGGATGTGCAATGAATACTCAAAAGGCCTTCTGTAGGGTGCGATGAGCGAGAATAGACAAATGGCAGAGACAGTTTGCTAAGTGGATGATCAAGGAATCTTCTAGAAACTTCTCTTATGACACTTGCCTCTCATAATTTTCCTAGGGATGAGTAAGAGATCAATGAAATCTCCAAGTGGAACCAAGAACTATCAGTGGAATGACACTAATAAAAAACTTAGAGCTGACTCACCCCTCTCCAAATATCTATATATGGATCCCTCATCTTAGAGATCTAGAGGCTGGAATTTTGTATTTTGAAAGGAAGTGTTGTTGGTTTCTCCGTGAAGCATTGTATTGTTGGGTGATCTAGCTTTTCATGAGGTGAAAAGGGCTTTCATGCTGGGAGGATGGCATTGGATTAGACGGGTGGGTTGTAATCCTCTCTTTTACTACTGCTATCAATAAAGCTATTTGAGTTTTCCTCCATATGCTTGTATATTTCTGAATCTTGTATTTGTGTATGCATTTGTATGGTTAATGTACATATCATTCTACATTGTTTATGGTTATAGATCTCTATTCCTTGATGGTATTTTGTTGCTTTGACTCTACAGGTGTTCTTTGAAGCGGGACAAGTGAGAAAGGAGTGGTGAATCTCTATCAAAGGAGAGAGGAAACAAGAAAGGAGCCAAGCGAAAGGTTGATTTTGGTACTCTCTGCTTCTCTCTCATCTATCTCTCATAAAGAAAAACACGGGTTACTTTGAATTATTTGTTTCTAAGATAGCTACCCATCTTAGTGGGACAAGCAGATCTGTTTAGACACTAGTTTTCTCAGAAACACTATTAAATGTTTTACATCCATAATTAAATCAAATTACATCATTTACCATGCTAAATCCACCAAGAGAGCAAGAAAAAGTCAATTGTAGAGAAAACTAGGCGAAATCTAGAAAATTAGGCAAAACTGGCAAAATTCATCCTATGTGCAGCGCGTTTTCAAGGCCAATTTTGAATGCTTCCTGGAGTCCAAATCAAGTGCAGGATAGCTCATTGGAAATATTAGTGTGTCTACTTTCTGGAAAAACTTTATTTCGGAATTTGGAGTCCACTTGCACCTCCAAAAATTGATTCTCCCAAGACTGCTTCCTGTGTGGCAAAAACGTGGTAGAGAGGGCATGTTTTGGGTGTTTTTTGCCCTTTTGGAGAGCTAGAAGTTGTCCAAAATTCTCAGCCATTTTTGAGCTTGTATAATTTTCCATGTTGATTCCAAAAATATAATTTTTTTTGCAAATGGTCGACCCCTGTTAACACCCATATTGTTCCCTTTGACTCCAAGGGAATACGGACGGGGTAACCACTAACCAATCTTTGGATTACAGCTTCTAGCCCAACTGTAATCAGAGAGGGCTCTCTCTTTAAGGTTTTTCTCTGTTCTGTGGAGATTTTAGGCTAGTTATGAAGTAAGGGTTTTGGTTTATGTTTGGTTGAAAGGATGTCTTTCTGTACCTAAAGTGGAAATCTGCAGATAATGTTAGTCCATTGGGAAATGGAGTCCGTGGCTACTGGTTTTTTGAAATCTTGAGTTTGAGCAGCTGGAATTATAGGGCCATTTAAATACTTCATAAAACAAACTTGAAATTATGATGGTGAAATCTAGACAACTAGTGAAAAGAAATTAAGAATTTTCCACTAGGCTGGGTGTGGGAAAGAGATATATTCCTCAGGAGCAAACTTGAATTCCTGAAACAATAATCACTGTGAAAGATATAGTGTGAAAGGGTAGCAATTAAGAATTACACCTTTATTACTATAACTGAAGAAAATGTTTAAAATAGCTTAGATTGAGTTCAGGGTAATCTGTGATTAAATCCTGGAACTATTCTTTTTCTTTGCCATTAACTGTAAAGCACAGAAGCATGAAAGATATATGAAACAATAACAAAATACATAACGAAGAGTTGTAGGGAAAACTTATTGTGCCATGAAGTACGCAGGAATCCTGTAACATTCAGTTAAACACCACAATGCATCAAACAACACAGAGCTTTGGAAATTCCATTGGCTTTTTTATTACTTCTCTGAGAATTTTCAGTAAAAGAACTCTAGAAGAGACATCAACATCAACCAACCCCTGCAAAACTCATGCGAGGCGGAAAATATAGAAATGTTTCATACAAAATATCTCAGGCATTGAGTCATCTGAGAAATAAATATCTTCACCAACTCGTACAGGAAATAGAAGATAAGAAGTTATTGCAGCTTTCAATACAACATGAATGCTCTTTAATTCTGTCAGAAGATTTTTTTACCTTTGGAGGTCATTGAGTCGGTTGAACGATTTGTTATAAATGATGAATGACGTGTATTTGCAGCTCTGTCTTCCTGTAGCTTTTCGGCCCTATCACCTGTGACTATCAGTATTGCTGTGGTGGCCGAATAGTTTCGCTGAGTTGGCTCAGCCTCTTTTCTCCATACATGATGATATATCAAAATTTTACCGTGCACGACAACTTACATATTTCAATGGAAAAAAGTTGATTACAGGCTCTGGTTTGACAGTATTAATTGTATCAATCCAGTCCAGACTTCCTGTGTGGGCAATTGATGTCTTAAAATTTCCTCTATAGTCTCATCCGCTTTTGTATATTTATAGAAATTCGGAGGCACATCAAACAAGTGATTGATTTCATTCATGATGAAAAATAAGTTCTCTACCCTGTTGTAGAGATACTGTCCTGATGATGGCCCTGATTCTCCTGAAGTGCTGGGCTTTTTTGCAATCTGATTTGTAGCAAAGGTGTTGACCCTCTTGGCATACTTTTCATGGGAAATTAGTCTTCCTGCGCTGCCCATTAAGTTAGGAAGACCTTTGTTCTGCAATGCTATAAATTTATCCATAAATTTATTAATCTCTGTCTGCATATCCTGGCTTCTTCTCTCTAATGTCTGTACCAGTGTTCTTAGTGTCAAGACCCTTTTGACTACTGAAATGGTCTCAGTCCTATTGATAATTCCCATCATGGCCAGCTGAGAACTTGTTCTGTGATTAAGCACATTGATCATTCTAGTGGCAGCCTCAGGCATATTTCCTGGAGATGCCCTTGCTCTTTGGATTTCCCTATGTTATTTTCCAATGAGACCCATCTGCTCATGGATAGCCTCAATATATTGCCACTGGTCAGTGATGGATTGGCCAATATTAGCCCATAGGACTGTCTTGAGCTCAATTGTTACCTTATCAAGTGTGAGCTCTTTCTCCAGCTCATTTATCCTCCTTTCGAGAGTCTTTATCTCTCTTTCTTTCTCAGCTACGTTCTGCTTGGATTTATCATATATTTCATTGAGCTTAGCCAAAGTTTCTTTGGCTTGATTCAGCTCTGTCATTTGGGCCTCCAAGACCTGAATTTCATTCATGAGTTTCTGCATGTTAAGAATTTGAGCCTGCTCTATTGCTGGTGCTGAGGTAGAGGGTGCTGTTTGCTCTGTCTGCTGAATGGGAGGGGCAGTGGTTTGAGGAGTTTCTTCCAGATTGATTATTTCTGGAGGGGGCTGAGAAGTTTGGCCTGCCTCTTTCTGTTGCAATGCTGCCTGCAGTGCAGCCTCTGATTTCTCCCAACTTTTCTTGTGTTTGGATCAGCTGTTTATATAGTGACACTAGCATAGTTGTGCATCCTTGTCATGTCTCAGCTGGGCAACTTCTTCAGTTTGGGGATGAAGAGTTGCTGGGATCTTGATCATCTTCCTTAATGCTGCCATATCTGCATCCCTTAGCTTCAACAGCTCCTGCACAGCTTTGAAATCCTTGGGATCATGCCCAAGTTCTATTAGGATGTCCTCCAAAGCTTTGATTCTATTGTCCTTTGCTTGAGAGGATTCTCTTTCCAACTCAAGTTGGGCAGTTGTATTATTTAGACTATTTTCTAGCCTGTAATTCACCAATGTTTTATCTGCCGAGGAGGCATATACCATCTCACCCGTTTTCTTATGTAATTCTATCTGATCCATTAGGTGGATGTCCTTGGCAAGGACCTTAAGGTTGGTCCTGATGTAGTCTGCAGCTGACTGTGGCTGCATCACGGCTGGCATGAAGTGGCTCATAATCATCTTGCCCTCCTGGACATCATAGGAAGACATAAGTCTTTGCTGGTTAGTGGGAGCCATTTTCAACAGATGATTATATAATTGTATCCTTATGGGCTCATTCCTCTTCTTTATGTCCATGAACTGCTGCTTGATGCTCAGTTCACCTCCTCTTTGTTGGCTTGAGGATCTAACTTCTCCTCCTGTTGTCCTTTCTTGTTCCTACTGGAAGGAACTTGCATAGGCCTCCATGCTAGGTGGGCCCATGCCCAAAGATTGCCCTATTGGCATTTCTTCCTCTAAAAGAGGATTCATTCTATACCTCTTTTCCCCTTGAGTTGTTGATGTTGTGAGGGGAGTCTCTCTGTCCCTTTTCCTGCTTATGTCCTCCTTTTGTGGGGTTTCAAGGACTGAAGCTTCAACTCTTGTTTCTTGCCTAGGAGGCACAATTTGTGGTGGTTGCTGCTCAGTGGCAATTGGGGCCTCTGCTGTGTGCTCTTCTTGCACTGGTTGTTCCTTTTCTTGCTGTTGTACCTGTTTTTGTTGCTGTACTTCCTGCTGTTGTACCTCTTCCTGAAGTGGCTTCTCTAGTTCCATTTATTTCTCCTTGCCTTTGCTAGAGGTTTGATCTGTAGCTTTGACTGCCTTCTGATGTGCTGTGGAGGATGAGGCAGATGCTCCCACTTGAGTGCTTGGAAGAGCAAATACCTATGCAGAAAGATCTAAGTCAGCCATATTTAGGAGATTTCTTCGTGCTCTTTCATTTAATTCTTCTTGTGTGACAGGTTCCTCTAAGGTGCCCTCTCTTCCATTTTGTTTGATTTGCATATTTTTCTATGTGAGGAAACCTCACATGGTCATAACTGGACAACCTATACTTTACCCTTCTTAAGGTTATGAAGCGATTGGGGTCATAAGGTTTCCAGAGGAAACTGGTCTTTAGGCCAAGGCCTTCTAGCATTCTGTCTGCCTCTTTCCAGCCTTCCTCCCTTTTGTTATAAATAAAGTGGCCCAATTGGTTTCTTACCTTCAGCTGTGCTTTCTTGCCTTTGCCTGAAAAATTGTTCACATCAGCATTCCCAAACTGCCTGAAGTATTCAAGGGCAAACAACCTCATAGGCACATATTTGGGCAGTCTGTATGGGGGTAACTCACAGTCGTATATTCTAATAACGGTGTGATTTTGGTAAAAATACCAATCCCCAATGCTGTATACCTTGGACAACTGAAGGATCCTATGCATCTCTTCTGTTAGTCTTGGAGGAGGTGAGCTCAGGAGCAGAGACATCACTGGGTGGATAAAAAGGTCTATAAACTCATAGTAAGTGTATGGAGAATAGGTTGTGCAGTGAATAGCTAAGGTCCAATACACTACTGACCTTGGATTTCCTTGTGCATTCACTCTTTTCATAGCAAAAGAAAATTTCTCATGTTGATAGTATAAAATCACGTGGTAGATGTAGGAGGAGTATCTGAACACCCTTTCCCTTGATAGGTTCATCAATTACTGATGCATTTTGTCTGATATATAGGTGGCATAGTCATAGCAGGTTGGAGTTTTTCCAGGGGAAAACATGAGCATCATCACCAGCAGAGTTTCATCAACATACTCAATTGAGTTATAACCCAGAATGGGACTGATCATATATGCAAGGTGCCTGCCCAATTTGTTGAGGTAAACATGAGAAATGGGAGGGTACTGCACAGTATCAGAATTAATATATAGTTGGTTCAGCTTGGTGATCTGAGCATCTGTCATCTTAGCTCCTTGCTTTATCAGATCAATCAAAGATAAAGGAACCAATTTCTTCTCAGTTTTGAATTGCAACATCTCTCTGATGGCCTCAGGGGTAATATAGAAAACAACTGAGCCTGAAGGGTCAAGCACAGCCCTCTGAGTGGCATCATAACCATCAGCACATAGGTGAATTAGGTCAGGAAAAGGATTAACCTGAGGAAGCTTGAAGATTGGGAGGAAGGAATCCCAAATGCCCCATACATCTCTTCCAGTCTCATGTTTACTCTTTAATTCATTTAACAGGTGGATGTGGAACTTGTTGCACATTAGAAATTCCTCTGAGATTTGATAATCCAAATCTGCTAATGCCTTCCACTCCAATTCTCTTTGAGGGGCATTTAAAGGGGAAACATTGAGGGCCACAGATGCTACTGGTGTATCCATGGTTACTTTAAAACTCTGCTTATATGTAAATTAGTGTTACTCTGCAGAGTAGCAGAAAAGAGTATTTCTTGAAAGGAGAGGTGATTTGTTGAGAAACAGAGGAAAAAATGGTCAATTGCAGCAATTGAAATACTGCACAAAGTACCAAAAGGGCAATTACTTGTCCTTAACAGACTCTTTCACAGTAATTTGGTGTAGTTCGGGCTCCCTGTTCACGATTGCGCGAAGAGAATGTAGGTTTTGCGAAAGCTTTGGTAAACAAGGCTTAGCTGGTGAATTTCGACCTTACAACTTCAAATGGGAACTAGGCACAGGGGATTTGCCAGTCAATTATATGTTTTTCTGTGTTTTAAGTTAATTTAGGCGATTTGCAGACAAAACCAGGCACAGAGAGGATTTACAGGGATAAATACCTGGTATACTGACAGTCCTGGTCACAAATTACAGGTGGGTTGGCGCGCCGATGGCCTCCAGGTCGAATTCAGCAGGTTGGCATGAGTTTGGACGTAAAATGCATGCAGAAGACACAACAGTCGTTTTTGCAAAAAGTGCAAAAAACGCGAAATTTTGGCCAAAATATGGATTTTTTGGAACATTGGCGCCTTTTTTGGATGACGTCAGCATGACGTCATCGGGTGGGGTCCAGGTCGGATGTCGTCAGCATGACATCATCAGGTGACGTGGCGGCTTAGTAGTGGTCCACGGGAACGGTGAGGTGGCGGATAGGTGGAGAAATGGCGGACGAGGGCGCTAACGCGGCAATGACGTAGCAGTGATGCTGGCAGTGACGTTGGCAAGGCGGGTTGGCGGATACCGGAAACTGTAGGCGGTATGATATCGCACCGCCTTCCATACGAAAGCGGAATTGTCAGAGGGGGCTTCAATACGCTGTGGGGGTGACGCGTGGCAGAGGCCTGACAGATATCGGAAGCTAATTTACAGACGTCGGGGCCAGTCCGATATGCATGTGGGCCGTTGGATGAAAGGCGCCCGATCGAACGGTCGATGGGCCAATGACTTGTCCGGACAATACAACGTCGGGCGGGCAATAAAATATTGATTTTTCATGAAATTCGTGCCTGGCGAGACTTTGGAATATTGGCAGATTTTCATGGTTTTTCAATGTATTTCTTTATAAAATCGCGCATAGCTCCAAGACTTTGGATAAGTCGGAAAAAGTGGGTTTTTTATGTAATTTTGTCGTTTGAGCGGGTTAGGGGTAAAAATGGGTTTTTTACAAGTTTTTTTAGGAAATGAAGGGTTGAATAGGTAAATTAATTCTGAAGGAGGAAAAGAGGTAAGGCTTGGGGTTCTTAAACTGACCAGATGTCAATTTGATTCCCTAGGTAGTGAACATATGGCTATATGCCAAGGGGGGGGATTATTTATAAATGCTTGGGGTTTATACACCATGGTGTTATAATAGTAGGGAAAGGGTGACATAGGGTATTTAGATAATAGAAGTTAGGGGTTAATATGGAGGGAAAAGGTGAATGAGGAGTGATATCACTAAATTTATTTGAAAGGAACTTAGCTTAGGGAGTAGATCAAAATGAAAAGAATTTTTAGAAAAGAAATGTGGCTCTTAAAGTAAACCAGAACCAACATAAAACCTTGAATTCTTTCATAAACACAATTGGTGTAGGGATGTTAGTAATAAGTGTAAAACAGGGAAAAAAGGAAGTTAGACATGCTCCATTGTGTTGTTTTCCTTATCTTGACCAGCAAGATTCAGTTTGAAAATAATACCACTTCTGCAACCCTATCTACCTACCCATCTACTTGCCTAGCATTTTTTGTTTCTTCTTGGAGGGTGCACTTGGACTTGTAGACCCTTATGTGCCTTTTCTTTTCCATTGGCTTTTTCTTTTGATTGCCTATTTAGCACTACCCTTATTGCTTCCAAGGCCCCAGATTAAGCAGTTGGGAACCTTACTTTCTCTGCCTAACTATTGGTCTGCCAAGATTAAACAGTTTGGACAAACTTCTTTCTCTATTCTACAACATAAAATTGAAACATGGCATGATCCACATTAGACTGTTTGACCATCCATCAAAATTTAGTAAACATGAAGCTATGTACACACCTTGTCTTCTCTTGGAAATATGGGATCTTTGTGTCAGCAAAGCAGAGCATATTTGGCATTTGAATTTGCCAATCACGAAATATGAAACCTATTGGTATAGGTATCCAACAGTGGCTCCACATGGGGATGGTTTTTCTTCTTGAAAGACCAAGAAAAGTAGGTGAGAATGCCTTGGCCCTTTGACTACTCTTCCAAAACTTGGAGTTTTTCTTCCTTGAAACCTCAAAATTGCAAACTGTCATATTTATAGAACTTGATGAACTACAACCTTTTCCTGCTTCTGCAAGATCCTTGAAACTAAGTTATTCACATGCTTAAAGAGAACACTATACACAGTAAATTATGTACAAGGGAGCAGCCATGCTATATTCATGAAAGGTAGTCAAAATAGTGCTTCAACATCCTGCCATTCACAGGACCTTCATTCAAATGAGTTTCATCAAGATTCTTAAGAAGGTAAGTTTTGTTTCCTTGTACTGCTTGGATGATAAATGGTCCTCTCCAAAGGGAATCAAATTTTCCATGCTTTCCTTTATCTTCCCTTCTTGAATCCCACTTGAGAACTTTGTCACCCATGTTGAAATCCTTAGCCTTAGTCCTTCTGTCAAAATCTTTCTTCAGCTTCTCTTGTAAGATTTCAACTCTGTTATAAACTTGGTCTCTAGTTTGCTATAAACATATAATTTTATTCACCCTCCTTTGCATATCATTGGGCTCAGCTTGACTTTCTTGAAGTAGTTTCATAACAGGGAATCCCTAGTGATGAAGGAAATTTGGCTTCTAATCCATAGACTAACTCATATGGGTGACCCCAATTGATCTCTTGGTTTGTTTGTCTCTATCTGCCCATAAGGCATTCACAAGTTTTTTATGCCAATTCTTTTTTTGTTTTCTTCCAATACCTTCTTTATGATATTTACAAGGCTTTTTATTTGATGATTCAGCAAGGCCATTTCCTTGGGGATAGTAATGCAAGTGGAATGGCCCAAAGTAATGTGGAATTTGTGGCGAAGTTTACCATCTTCTTAGATCTAAAAGCAGCAGCATTGTCTGTTATTATCTTATCAGGACATCCAAATCTAGCAAGGATATTGGCCTCAAGAAACTGAATGATAGTGGACTCATTTGCTTGTCTACATGGGATTGCCTCAATCCATTTAGTGAATTAGTCTGTAGCTGTTAGAATCCATCTATGTTGGCCTGAAGATGAGGGATTAATTTCTCCAATGAAATCTAAGCCCCATTGCTGAAACGGTCTCTCTGTTGCAATAGGCCTCAAAGGAAGTGGAAGTAACTTTCTCTTTCCCTCAAACACTTGACATTTATGACATGAAGTGGAAAATTTCTTGATATCAGAGAAAACAGTGGGCCAATAGTAACCAGCTCTCAGTATCTTATCCACAGTGGACTTCCAATACAAATGTCTACCACAATTACCTACATGAAATTCTTCCATGATTTTGTTAGTCTCATTCTCAATAAAACAGTTTAATAAGATACCCTCATGGTTTTTCCAAAGCAGATTGCCATCCATAACACAAATTTTTGAAGCTTTCATTTTTAGGAACCTACATTTAGTTCTAGATAGCCCTGGGGGAGCACACAGGTTTTATAACACATAACAGATATCAAAATACCAGGGGGATTGTTCAAAGGCTACATTGATCTTTGGAGTCGCTAGCTCCGGTTCACTGTCCAGTTGGTTGATGTCCAAGGCTTGGAAATTTGTTTCGGACATTAATTTGGCCAAACCCTGCCCTTTTATCAGTTTTGTAGGTCTTATTTCAATATCAAATTCTAAAATGTTGGCAATCCATTTTCCTCTTCTGCCTTCTAAGTTCTCTTGAGTAAGTATGTCTTTAACAATTGGGCTTGGTACATAGGCTATAACATGGGAGTATAGGATGTAGATCCTAAAGTATTTAATAGCTTTGACCAAAGCATATGCTTGCTTTTCCATGATTTGGTACTTCAGGGGTGCATCTCTAAGAGTTCTACTAAAGAAAGCAATGGGTTTGTCATTTCCTTGGTCATCGTTTTGTAATAAAATAGCAGCAATTGTGTGTTGGGAAGCAACGGAAAATATGATAAATTCCTTATCAAATTGAGGGTTGGTTAAGACTGGGGTTTAAGTGAGGGAAAATTTGATACCTTCGAAAGCTTGATTTTCTTCTACTGTCCATTTTACTTTTGAATCCTTTTTAAGCATGTTATTGAGTAATCTGCTTAATTCAGCCAAATTTGGGATAAATCTCCTTAGGAAGTTGATTTTCCCTAGAAAGGCTTGTAATTCCTTTATATTTCTTAGATGAGGCATTTGTAAGATGGCCTGGATTCTGTCTAGGTCAATCCTAATGCCATCTTTGGAAATGATGTGACTCAACAATTTACCTTCCTCCAAGCCAAACATGGATTTCTTAGGATTTAAGGAAATTCCATATTTCCTACAAGTTATGAATATCTGCCTTAGATGTTTCAAATGTTCTTGGTCAGATTTGGAGAAAGGTGTGAGGTCATCTAAATAAATGACAAGAAAGTCATGAATCTCTTTAGCAAAAGCAATATCCATTTCTCTCTGGAATGTGGCCCCTGCATTCTTCAACCCAAAAGGCATTTTAACATATTTGAAGGTTCCCCATGGGGTTGTAAATGTTGTTTTGTCCTGATCATCAGGATGAAGTAAGATCTGGTTGAAACCTGAGAATCCATCAAGTAAAGAAATTCTTGAGGCCCCCACTACTCTCTGCAAGATGTGATCCATCTTGGGTAAGGGGCAATTATCTTTCAAGGACACTTGATTGAAGTTCCTTAGATCAACACAGAGCCTTATTTCACCAGTTTTCTTTCTTGTAGGGACTAAGTTTGAAATCCAATCAGAGAATCTGATTGGTGCTATAATGCCTGCCTTAAACATTCTTTGTACCTCTTGTTCCATTGCTGGGAGGAGCATAGGATTGATTCTCCTCAATTTTTGCTTAAAGGGTTTTTGATCTGGTTTGAGCGGGATAGTGTGTTGTATTACAGAGGTGTCATAGGATTTTAAATCCTCATAACTCCATGCAAAGACATCCTAAAACTCTTTGAAAAGGTTAATGTATTTAGGCTTTTGGTCAGGGGGTAATGCGGCAGACATTTTTATGATTTTGGGTTGTTCAACAGTCCCAATGTTACACTCTTTTATGGCAGTGTTGAGGGGCTGCAATTTTGGTTTGCTGGGAACATCATTGGAGTCGAAAATGTCTTCTAAAGGAGGTAAGCCTGTTGGAAGAAAATTGTCCTTCAATTGTATAACTTCAGCTTCATCAGCAGCTGTCTCCTCACAACTAATTTGTTGGATTTCTTGTATGTTGTCTTTGTTGAAGATTGTAGGATGTAGCATTTGGTTAGTTGTTTTGGGTGATATTGCTTTGTTATTCTGTTTACTCTGTATTTGTGATTGACTTGCTCTTTCAAGTATTTGTGATTGACTTGCTCTTTCAGGTATTTGTGATTGACTTTCTCTTTCAAGTATTTGTGATTGACTTGCTCTTTCAGGTATTTGTGATTGACTTGCTCTTTCAGGTATTTGTGATTGACTTGCTCTTTCAGTGTCAATGTTTAGGCCTGAAAATTCTTGCTGTAAAGTCAAGAAAGTGTTTATTTGTGTATCATCATCAAACACCTGCCAATGCTTGACATTGTTTGGGACAGATGGTCTGTGTATTATCTCGGATGTAAAACAGTGGTGGGGCTCGAAAGGTAGCTTACATGTACTTGCAAATGTGGCCAAACTATTAGCATGAAGATTCTGGGTTCTAGGAATTTTGGTAATCTGAAATTTAGTGAAGGAATTTAGTAATTCAGCAGCAGCAGACCTATAAGACCTCAGTCTTTTGTCATTGGTGACAAAATTACCCCTTACTTGTTGGATAACTAGGTCTGAGTCTCCTAGGATTGAAACTCTTATGGCTTGTAGGGATTTTACTAACTTGAGGCCTAGTAAGAGAGCTTCATATTCAGCCGTATTGTTAGTGAAACTGAAGTTCAGTCTATAGGCTCGACCCTTTGCATGGCTGTTTTGTTTATTGTGTATCCAAAATCCAGCCCCTGCCCCTAACTTGTTGACTGATCCATCAAATTCAAGGAACCATAGGATCTCTTGTTCTAGGGGAGACTTAACAACTTTTCGGTGGTCTGGGATTGTGAGTTGAAGTTCTGGTTCTTCATTTAGTTTGTCTTTTAGAACAGTGTTATCACTTGATTGGATCAACTTTATTTCTAGAGCTGCAGCTTGTTCATTAAAGTCGTGATCTTGTTTGAGTGTCTTGGTTTCATGATCATTTGTAAGACATGAGTTATCATTAAAGAGAATATATGAATCTATATCAGAATGGATAGCATATATGGAGAAGTTTTGAGGCTTTTCTTCACTGCTGACCATGTATTTCATGAGTGACTCTCTATATAGTATCTTGGGTTGACCGAAGACTGTGATTGTGGCATATGACATGTCAAATTGTAGGGACCCTTGAAGTTTAGCCCCCCATGATCTTGACAACAACATTCCATATTTGGGTGGAATATCAGCAACGACAACATCCATTAAGATTGTTTTATTTGGATATTGGACAAGGGATACACACAGATCCTTTATTAAGCCTAGACATTTTACCTGGCTGGAGTCAAATGAAAATAGGTCCTTATAAGGTCTTGTAATGTCCAGGTTGAGCCTCTCCATTACCGATTTAGGCATAAGGTTGTGAGAGGCGCCTGAATCAAACATTGCATTATGTAGTATCTTATCATGAACATGCAAGCTGACATAGAAAGGTAAAATCCCTGTAACTGTTGTCTTTCCATCAACCTCTGGGCCGAACAGCAATTCTGGCGTGTCATCCAACACATTGACATTGTCTTTGTTATGAGTGAGTTGGAGAGACTTCTTAATCTATTGTTTGTAAATGTCATGCTTGGCTAGTTTTGAAAGAGGGATGGATACTTTCAGTTTGCCAATTTCAGCTTCCATGTCAAAGGGTCTTTCAGATTGAACCTTAGTGTTGTGGGTGACCACCTTTTCTTTGTTTAGTAAGTTTTCTTCTTGATCCTTGTCTTGATCTTGGGGCTTGTGTTTTTCATTAACCTCTTGAGTAATTTTACTTGGATTAGGCTGCAAAGAAGATGTAGCCAGTGGCTACTGTGTTGAGGGAAGTCGTTCAGTAACTTCTTCAACGGTTATCTCCTTTGTAAGTGAATCAATTGTGTTATTTGGTTCTGTGACTATGGATCTTTTAGGCTGCAGCCTGTCCTTTATTTTTTCAGGTTGTGTTATCTTCACAGTTCTACTTCTTAGTTTGTATTGTTTATGAACTTCATAAACAGCTGTGTCATAGCCTTGTTTGAAGTCAAATGACTCACCTGACTTGGTCTAGAATTGTTTAATGTCATCATCTTCATGATCTTCTTGACTTAGGAAAACTTGGTGCTCATCATTAAGGCCCATTAGGTGGATGTGGGTGTCATCCACTTGCTCATCTGAAGTGGATGTTTCAGCATATTTTTCTTGGAACGAAGGTCTTATCTCTGGATCAGAATTAGCCTTGCCAACGTTTGGGTTTTGATTTCTCCTAAAATTTAGATTCCTGTTAGGGTTGTTTTGCGGTGCTTCCCATGATGCTTTTCTCTCAACCGATTCCACTCTATCACCCAATCTCTTCATACTATTAAGCATTGCATCAAGTTTTTGATCAAAAGCTGAGGGTTCTTCTTTGTATATGTTTCTCTTTTCCAATCTTTCCCTGTTTCTTTTAGCAATCAGGTACCTTTTGTGCATCTTCAAGGGTTTCAGGGGCTCTTTCCTTCAATTGATAGGCCATGTCAGGGTCAAAATCATCAGGGAATTTGTACAAAGCCAAATCAGGAGGAGGTCTTAATTTTTGTGGTATTGCGTTGTATACATTGTTGAATCTAGCACAATACCCTAGAACGGTCTCTTGAGGACCTCTCCTGATTGTGTCATATTCACCAAGTATGTGCAGGGGGTCTTTCTTTTTCTTCCATCTGTTAGTAAAGGCTTGGTAAAGCTCATCAGGGGTTGTGATGGTGTTTACAGCAAGTGACCTGAACCAAGTTCTGACATCACTTGTTAGGCTTCGGACAAAAATTCTCATCCTCACACTATCATCATCTATCTCATAGTTCTCAAAGTGATCTTGCATCCTCCTGGCATGTTGAATAGCAGAGTAAGGGCCAGTGGAGTCAAAATATGAGATTTTGGTTTGGTAATCCTGAGGTAAAGCTGCAGGATTAGTAGGTAATTGCAGAGGTGCATATCTGTTAGCCATATTCACAATGTTTGGGGGATTGACAAGGGCAACTGGGAAAAAAGGAACAATGGGTACCACAGGGGTAACAGGTGTAGTAGAACCTAGAGTGTTGGTCAAGGGAGTATATGCAGTGGATAAAGATGTGGGAGGAGGGCTTTGAGATGTGGATGGTGAACTAGGGGAACTGGGGGTGGAACGAAAAATAACCTTGATTGGAGTGGAAATGGGGTTGGGGTGAACTGTCTCTGGCCTTAAGTCAGCAAGCTTATCTGGCCCTTGCTGCTTCTTGACAAATTTAGGGATTGTGTTAGGATTTTCAAAGACAGAGGGTGGATTTGGGTCAGGATTTGACCTAGTGTACCGTGGATTCTTCTTGGGAGCCAGTTTCTAAACTAGTTTTTTGAGTTTTTTAGGAAATTTTATATCTGCAAGGACTGGACAAGATTTTTAAATGGTTATATATATCTCAAAGCTAGTATGAAGATTGACTGAAGCAGCTCTTCCCTAAAGCTGTTAGTGTTAAACAGAAACAGTTTTGAAGGCTTCCTGACTGATATTCAGGTTTCAACTGTAGCTTTAGGAGATATATAGTAATTAGAAAATCCTAAATAGGTCCCCAGTGGAGTCGCCATTTATGTTAACACCCAGGTTGTTCCCTTTGACTCCAAGGGAATACGGCCGGGGTAACCAGTAACCAATCTTTGGATTACAGCTTCTAGCCCAACTGTAATCAGAGAGGGCTCTCTCTTTAAGGTTTGTCTCTGTTCTGTCGAGATTTTAGGCTAGTTATGAAGTAAGGGTTTTGGTTTATGTTTGGTTGAAAGGATGTCTTTCTCTACTTAAAGTGGAAATCTGCAGATAATGTTAGTCCATTGGGCAATGGAGTCTGTGGCTACTAGTTTTTTGAAATCTTGAGGTGAGCAGCTAAATTTACAAGGCCATTTGAATACTTCATAAAACAAACTTGAAATTGTGATGGTGAAATGCAAATAACCAGTGAAAAGCAATTAAGAATTTTCCACTAAACTGGGGTGTGGGAAAGAGATATATTCCTCAGGAGCAAACTTGAATTCTTGAAACAATAATTACTGTGAGAGATATAGTGTGAAAGGGCAGCAATTAAGGATTACACCTTTATTACTATAACTGAAGAAAAAATTTATAATAGCTTAGATTGAGTTCAGGGTAATCTGTGATTAAATCCTGGAACTATTCTTTTTCCTTTCCATTAACTTTAAAGCACAAAAGCATGAAAGAGATATAAAAAGATAACAAAACACATAACGAAGAGGTTTAGGGAAAACTTATTGTGCCATGAAGTACGTAGGAATCCTGCAACATTCAGTTAAACACCACAATGCATCAAACAACATAGAGCTTTGGAAATTCCATCGGCTTTTGTATTACTTCTTTGAGAATTTACAGTAAAAGAACTCTAGAAGAGACATCAACAACAACCAACCCCTGCAAACTCATGCGAGGGGGAATATATAGAAATGTTTCATACAAAATATCTCAGGCATTGAGTCATCTGAGAAATAAATATCTTCACCAACTCGTACGGGAAATAGCAGATAAGAAGTTATTGCAGCTTTCAATACAACATGAATGCTCTTTAATTCTGTCAGAAGATTTTTTGACCTTTGGAGGTCATTGAGTCGGTTGAATGCTTTGTTATAAATGATGAATGACGTCTCTTTGCACCTCTGCCCTCCTGTAGCTTTTCAGCCCTGTCACCTGTGACTGTCAGTGTTGCTATGGTGGCTGAATAGTTTCGCTGAGTTGGCTTAGCCTCTTTTCTCCATACATGCTGATATATCAAAATTTTACTGTGCACGACAACTTACATATTTCAATGGAAAAAACTTGATTACAGGCTCTGGTTTGACAGTATTAATTGTATCAATCTAGTCCAGACTTCCTGTGCGGGCAATTGATGTCTTAAAATTACCTCAATAGTCTCATCCGCCTCTGTATATTTATAGAAATTCGGAGGCACATCAAACAAGTGATTGATTTCATTGATGATAAAAAATAAGTTCTCTACCCTGTTGTAGAGATTCTACCCTGATGCTCGCCCTGATTCTTCTGAAGTGCTGGGATTTTTTGTAATCTGATTTGTAGCAAAGGTTTTGACCCTCTTGGCATAATTTTCATGGGAAAGTAGTCTTCCTGCGCTGCTCATCAAGCTAGGAAGACCTCTGTTCTGCAATGCTACAAATTTGTCCATGAATTTATTAATCTCTGTCTGCATATCCTGGCTTCTTCTCTCTAATGTCTGTACCAGGGTTCTTAGTGTCAGGACCCTTTTGACCATCAAAATGGTCTCAGTCCTGTTGGTAATTCCCATTGTGGCCAGCTGAGAACTTGTTCTGTGATTAAGCACATTGATCATTCTAGTGGCAGCCTCAGGCATATTACCTAAAGATGCCCTTGCTCTTTGGATTTCCCTATGTGCTTTTCCAATGAGCCCCATCTGCTCATGAATAGCCTCAATATATTGCCACTGGTCAGTGATGGATTGGCCAATATTGACCCATAGGACTGTCTTGAGCTTACCTGTTACTTTATCAAGTGTGAGCTCTTTCTCCAACTCATTTATCCTCCTTTTGAGAGTCTTTATCTCTCTTTCTTTCTCAGCTACGTTCTGCTTGGATTTATCATATCTTTCATTGAGCTTAGCCAAAGTTTCTTTGGCTTGATTCAGCTCTGTCATTTGTCCCTCCAAGACGTGAATTTCATTCCTGAGTTTTTGCATATCAAGACTTTGATCCTGCTCTGTTGTTGGTGCTGAGGTAGAGGGTGTTGTTTTCTCTGTCTGCTAAATGGGAGGGGCAGTGGTTTGAGGAGCTTCTTCCAGATTGATTATTTCTGGAGGGGGCTGAGAAGTTTGGCCCGCCTCCTTCTGTTGCAATGCTGCCTGCAGTGCAGCCTCTGATTCTCCCAACTTTTCTTGTGTTGGGATCAACTGTTTATATAGTGACACCAGCATAGTTGTTGCATCCTTGTCATGTCTCAGCTGGGCAACTTCTTTAGTTTGGGGATGAAGAGTTGCTGGGATCTTGATCATCTTCCTTAATGATGCCATATCTACATCCCTTAGTTTCAACAGTTCCTGCACAGCTTTGACATCCTTGGGATCATGACCAACCTCTATTATGATGTCCTCTAAAGCTTTGATTCTATTGTCCTTTGCTTGAGAGGATGCTATCTCCAACTCAAGTTGGGCAGTTGTATTATTTAGGCTATTTTCTAGCCTGTAATTCACCAATGTTTTATTTGCCAAGGAGGCATATACCATCTCACCCGTTTGCTTATGTAATTCTATCTGATCCATCGGGTGGATGTCCTTGGCAAGGACCTCAAGATTGTTCCTGATGTAGTCTGCAGCTGACTGTGGCTGCATCACGGCTGGCATGAAGTGGCTCATAATCATCTTGCCCTCCTGGACATCATAGGCAGACATAAGTCTTTGCTGGTTGGTGGGAGCCATTTTCAACAGATGATTATATAATTGTATCCTTATGGGTTCATTCCTCTTCTTTATGTCCATGAACTGCTGCTTGATGCTCAGTTCACCTCCTCTTTGTTGGCTTGAGGAGCTAACTTCTCCTCCCGCTGTCATCTCTTGTTCCTGCTGGAAGGAACTTGCAGAGGCCTCCATGCTAGGTGGGCCCATGTCCAAAGATTGCCCTATTGGCATTTCTTCCTCTGAAAGAGGATTCATTCTATGCCTCTTTTCCCCTTGAGTTGTTGATGTTGTGAGGGGAGTCTCTCTGTCCCTTTTCCTGCTTATGTCCTCCTTTTGTGGGGTTTGAAGGATTGAAGCTTTAGCTCTTGTTTCTTGCCTAGGAGGCACAATTTGTGGTGGCTGCTGCTCAGTGACAATTGGGGCCTCTGCTGTGTGCCCTTCTTGCACTGGCTGTTCCTTTTCTTGCTGTTGTACCTGTTGTTGTTGCTGTACTTCCTACTGTTGTACCTCTTCCTGAAGTGGTTGCTCTAGCTCCATTTCTTTCTCCTTGCCTTTGCTAGAGGTTTGATCTGTAGCTTTGACTGCCTTCTGATGTGCTGTGGAGGATGAGGCAGCTGCTCCCACTTGAGTGTTTGTAAGAGAAAATACCTGTGCAGAAATCTCTAAGTTAGCCATATTTAGGAGATTTCTTCGTGCTCTTTCATTTAATTCTTCTTGTGTGACAGGTTCCTCTAAGGTGCCTCTCTTCCATTTTGTTTTATTTGCATATTTTTCTATGTGAGGCAACCTCACATGGTCATAACTGGACAACCTATACTTGACCCTTCTTAAAGTTACGAAGTGATTGGGGTCATAAGGTTTCCAGAGGAAACTGGTCTTTAGGCCACCAAGGCCTTCTAGCATTCTGTCTGCCTCTTGCCAGCCTTCCTCCCTTTCGTTATAAATAAAGTGGCCCAATTGGTTTCTTACCTTCAGTTGTGCTTTCTTGCCTTTGCCTGAAAAATTCTTCACATCAGCATTCCCAAACTGCCTGAAGTATTCAAGGGCAAACAACCTCATAGGCACATTTTTGGGCAGTCTGTATGGGGGTAACTCACAGTCGTATATTCTAATAACGGTGTGATTTTGGTAAAAATACCAATCCCCAATGCTGTATACCTTGGACAATTGAAGGATCCTCTGCATCTTCTCGGTTAGTCTTGGAGGAGGTGAGCTCAGGAGCAGAGACATCGCTGGGTGGATAAAAAGGTCTTTAAACTCACAGTAAGTGTATGGAGAATAGGGTGTGCAGTGAATAGATGAGGTCCAATACACTACTGACCTTGGATTTCCTTGTGCATCCACTCTTTTCATATCGAAAGAAAATTTCTCATGTTGATAGTATAAAATCAAGTGGTAGATGTAGGAGGAGTATCTGAACACCCTTTCCCTTGATAGGTTCATCAATTGCTCATGTATTTTGTCTGATATGTAGGTGGTATAGTCATAGCAGATTGGAGTTTTGCCAGGGGAAAGCATGAGCATCATTACGAGTACAGTTTCATCAATATACTCAATTGAGTTATAACCTAGAATGGGACTGATCACATCTGCAAGGTCCCTACCCAATGGGTTGAGGTAAACATCCAAAATGGGAGGGTACTGCACATTATCATATTTAATATACAATTGGTTCAGCTTGGTGATTTGAGCATCTGTCATCTTAGCTCCTTGATTTATCAGATCAAACAAAGATAAAGGAACCAATTTCTGCTCAGTTTTGAATTGCAGCATCTCTCTGATGGCCTCAGGGGTAATGTAGAAAACAAATGAGCCTGAAGGGTCAAGCACAGCTCTCTGAGTGGGATCATAACCTTCAGCACATAGGTGAATTAGGTCAGGAAATTGATTGACCTGAGGAAGCTTAAAGATTGGGAGGAAGGAATCCCAAATGCCCAATACATCTGTTCCAGTCTCATGTTTAGCCTTTAGTTCATTTAACAGGTGGATGTGGAACTTGCTTTTCATTAGGAATTCCTCTAAGATTTGATAATCCAAATCTGCTAATGCCTGCCACTCCAATTCTCTCTGAGGGGCATTCAAAGGGGCAATATTGAGGGCCACAGGTGCTACTGATGTGTCCATGGTTACTTCAAAACTTTGTTTTATATGTGAATTAGTGTTACTGTGCAGAGTAAGAGATAAGAGAGTTTCTTGGAAAGAGAGGGGATTTATAGAGAAACAGAGGGCAGAAGGGTAAATTGCAGCAATTGAAATACTGCACACAACACTAAAATAGGGGCAAATACTTGTTCTTGCCAGACTCTTTCACGGTAATTAGGTGTAATTTCGGGTTCCCTGTTCACGATTGCGCGAACAGAATGCAGGTTTTGTGAAAGCTTTGGTAAACAAGGCTTAGCTGGTGAATTTCGACCATGTGACTTCAAATGGGAACTGGGCGCAGGGGATTTGCCGGTGAATTATGTGTTTTTCCTGTGTTTTAAGTTAATTTCAGCTATTTGCAGGCAAAACCAGGCGCAGAGAGGATTCGCAGGGATAAATACCTGGTAAATTGACAGTCCAGGTCACAAATGTAGGTGGGTTGGCGCGTCGATGGTCCCCAAGTTGAATTCAGCAGGTTGGTGTGAGCTTGGACGTAAAATACATGCATAAGACAACACAAACGTTTTTGCAAAAAGTGCAAAAAACGCGAAAATTTGGCCAAAATATGGATTTTTTGGAACATTGGCGCCTTTTTCGGATGATGTCGGCATGACGTCATCGGGTGGGGTCAGGGTCAGATGACGTCATCAGGTGACGTGGCAGCTTATGAGTGGTCCACGGGGATGGTGAGGTGGCGGACAGGTGGAGCAATGGCAGACGGGGGCGCGGACGCGGCGATGACATAGTAGTGATGCTGGCAGTGACGTTAGCAGGCAGATTAGCGGAAACTGGAAACCGTAGGCGGTATGATATCGCACCGCTTTTGATACGGAAGTGGAGTTGTCAGAGGGGGCTCTGATACGATGTGGCGGCGACGCGTGGCCGAGGCCTGACGTCACATTCTGACAAATATCGGAAGCTAAATCACGGACGTCGGGGCTGGTCCGATATGCATGTGGACCGTTAGATGAAAAGCGCCCGATCGGACGGTCGACGGGACAATGACCTGTCCGGACGATATGGCGTCGGGCGGGTAATAAAATATGATTTTTCATGGGATTTGTGCCCGGTGGGACCTTTAGAAATATTGACGAATTTGTATGGTTTTTCAATGTATTTCTTTATAAAGTCGCACATAGCTCCGAAACTTAGGATAAGTCGGAAAAGTGGGTTTTTCAATGTATTTTTTCCATTTGAGCGGGTTAGGGGTCAAATGGGTTTTTTGCAAGATTTCTTAGGAAAATGAAGGGTTGAATGGGTTAAATGATTTCTGAAGGAGGAAAAGAGGTAAGGCTTGGGGTTCTCAAACTGACCAGGTGTCAATTTGATTCCCTAGTAGTGAACATATGGCTATAATGCCAAGGGGGGGGATATTTATAGAATGCTTGGGGTTTATACACCATGGTGTTATAATAGTAGGGAAAGGGTGACATTGGCAATTTAGATAATAAAAGTTAGGGGTTAATATGGAGGGAGAAGGTGAATGAGGAGTGATATCATTAAGTTTATTTGAAAACAACTTAGCTTAGGGAGTAGATCAAAATGAAAAGAATTTTGCACAAGAAATGTGGCTCTTAAAGGAAACAAGAACCAACATAAAACCTTGAATTCTTTCACAAATATAGTTGGTGTAGGGATGTTAGTAATGAGTGTAAAACAAGGAAAAAAGGAAGTTAGACAAGCTCCATTGTGTTGTTTTCCTTATATTGACTAGCAAGATTCAGTTTGAAAGGAATACCACTTCTGCAACCCCATCTACCTACCCATCTACTTGCCTAACATTCTTTTGTTCCTTCTTGGAGGGTGCACTTGGACTTGTAGACCCTTATGTGCCTTTTCTTTTCCATTGGTTTTTTCTTTTGATTGCCTATTTAGCACTACCCTTATTGCTTCCAAGGCCCCAGATTAAGCAGTTGGGAACCTTA
>APFE031445679.1:0-10225 GCA_000404065.3 Pinus taeda
AGGAGAGATAAATCAATCGTTGCTTGAAGCTCATGAGTAGGACTAGTTATAAATGGTACTTTTATCTCTTAACCATTTTTGCTTATGCGTTAAAGCGATATTCAGTTTTCAGTTATTTATATGTTACAGCATGAATGTCTGAGTTATCATTTTGCACTTTTGTACGATGATAACTATTTGTTTATGTTTAGTGTATGAATAGCTCATTTATGCGATAAGTTTTAACAGCTATTTCATCTAACTTCTTATACGAAGTAGCTCATTTTTATCGAATTCTTTTCTTACGATAGCTGAATGATCTTTATTACCAGTTATTGTATGAAATCTTTTTAGATCGCATAGAAGAAAGATCACACCCCGGGTTAGCATAAAATTCGATGTTTTTCTGTTTATTAGAATACATAGCATAGCATTAGATTAGATAGAAGTATTCCAGTCCGAACAGAAACACCCTTCTTTCACACACACACACATACACTGAAATGGGAAACTGGTCCCAGATCCCCAGTCGGACCCGCTATACCAAACGGATAAGGAGCTGCCAACCAAGGTCCGGATCGGGGGGGTATCCCCCTTGTTGTCGACCCGATTTTCTGGGCCTTCAACAGGTTATAAACAAAAAGGCTTAATGGATTGGAAATACTTAAGACAAGGAAGAGGTTAGGATGTTCAAAGCTTTATAGAGGAATTTATAAAATAGGCACTTAATTTGGGCATTGCACTTGACTCACCTGAAGTAGTTACTAAGTATATTGGATCATTACATAGTTACCTTAGACATTCACTATTATTGTTTGAACCAACTACTATTGACTCAACTGATGTAAAGGCCATTCATCTTGAGAACAGGGGAAAAAATGAAAGAGATGATCATTTCAAGAAACCACCTTTCAAACCTCCAAAAGGAAAACCCAAAGTGAAAGGCAAAGGAATGGAGAAGAGGATGGCATCAACCAAGAAAGATGAAGGAGAAAGACCTTATTGCACTCACTGCAAGAAGTAAGGTCATGACGACGATCATTGTTGGAAACTGTAACCAAAAACGAGACCAAAGAAGTATGGAGGAAAAGGCAAGCAGAAGACAGTGGAAACTACGCAGCAAGACCTTGGATCTAATTCCGAAGATGAAGCATTGATCACAACAGCAAGAACAAAAGGTACTCTTACACCTCATGTTAATTCTGAATCACATGAAGGCACTAGTTCAATAGATGAGTCTCTTCCTGATGAACGAAAGATAAATGAGCTATTTCATATTAGAGTTATCATAAATCATACAAAAGTGGAAACTCTGTTTGATATCGGATCCCAAGCAAACTTAATTTTAGAGTCCTTGGTAAAGAAGCTATGCTTGTAAACCAAACCACATCCAAAACCTTACCCACTTGGATAGATACATGATAAAGCAAAATTGAATGTAACTAAACAGTGCAAGGTTAAATTTGTGATCGCTTCTAAGTTAGTGGATGAGGTAAAATCTGATGTGATACCATTGGATATGTGTGGCATGGTGTTAGGGAGTCCATATCTATATGATAGAAAGGAAATCTTCTTCCGTCATGAAAACAAATACCAAATCACAAAATATGGGGTAGAATATATTGTAAGGACTCATCAAACTAAAATCAATGCCAGCCTTGTAAGTGCAGGACAAATGAAGAGGTTGGTGAATTCCAGTAAGGGTTGCATGCTTATGGTTGTAAGGGGGAAAGATGCAGAATTATCCAATGCTTTCCAGGGTTGTGATCATGTGCATAAAAAGGAATTATGTGAATTAATTTCTAACTATGATGAGATGTTTCAAGACCAAGGGGATTACCTCCGAAGATGGAAATCTAACATGAGATCCATTTGCAGCATGACACTCCTTTACCAAATATTGGCATGTATAGGATGTCGACCATTGAAATGGAGGAGATCAAAAAGCAGGTGCAGGAACTATTGAACCAAGGGGTTATCAGATCGAGCACTTCTCCATGCGGCTCATCGATTGTCTTAGTGCCAAAGAAAGATGGCACATGGAGGATGTGCGTGGATTATCAAACACTAAAAAAAATCACGGTGAAAAATCATTACCCTCGTCCCCGCATTGATGACTTATTAGATCAGTTAAAGAATGTTATCTGTTTCACCAAACTGGATTTGCATAGTGGTTATCACCAGGTCCAAATTACAGAGCATGATGTGTGGAAAATTTCCTTCAAGACCAAACAAGGGTTGTTCGAGTGGATGGTGATGCAATTCGGACTTTGCAACGCTCCAGCCACTTTCATGAGGGTCATGAATGATCTCTTTAGGCCTTTCATTAATGAATTTGTTCTTGTATATCTAGATGATATTCTTGTATTTAGTAAAAGTTGGAATGAACATGTATGCCATGTGAAGAAAGTGCTTGATGTATTGAAAAAGGAAAAACTCTATGTAAAATTGTCAAAGTGTGATTTTGGCAAAACCTCTTTGGTTTACCGAGGTCATATTGTTCGTCATGGTCAGCGAAAAATTGATCCTTCTAAAGTTGAAGCAATTGTAAATTGGCCTAAGCCTAATAGTGTAACCGAGGTTTGCAACTTTTTGGGTGCATTACAGTATTGGTGGAGATTTATTACCAATTTCTCTATTATTACAACACATTTACACTCATTGAAAAGTGTAAAGCAAGTCTTTCAATGGGGAGGAAAGTAGCAAAAGTCCTTCGAAACATTGAAAGAAAAGATCAGCACCGCACTAGTCTTGGCCTTCCCAGATCTCCAACAACCATTCGAGATCGAGATAGATGCAAGCAGATATGCCATGGGAGTTGTATTGATGCAGAAAAAGAAGCCGATATGTTACCATTCATAGAAATTCTCTCAGGTTGTGATAAAATATCCCACTTATGACAAGGAGTTATATGCCTTGGTCCAGAGTGTGAAAAAGTGGAAACACTACCTGATCGGCAAGGAGACAATTATCCATACGGATCATCAACCCTTGCAGTATCTTTAGTCACAAACCAAGTTGTAGCAATCTCGTCATTTCAAGTGGATGGGTTTTCTTCAACAATTTCATCTGGTAATAAAGTATAAGAAGGGCACTAGCAACAAAGTAGCTGATATGCTATCTCGCCCTCCTGTTTCTGCTTCTATTATTTTGCATAATTCTTTGTTATCTTTTGAAATTTATGCTAAACAATATGCTAACGATGATGACTTTAAGGAGATTTATGCAAAACTAACCCATGGCTCACAAATGGACAACTATCACTTGCAGGGGAAACTGTTGTATCACCTTGGCAAATTATGCATACCCACATGAGAAAGGGTGCATGTAATTCGGGAGGCCCCCACCTCCCTTGTGTCTAGTCATTTTGGTATTGAAAAAACTTTGCGTCATGTACAAAGATTTTGTTTTTGGCCTCATATGAATAACATTGTGACTCGATATTGTAGGAATTTACAGGGTAAGTTCCTCAGACAGAACACCAAAAGGACACCGCTCATAAACAAATCACAGATCAATACACCAGTATTTTGACGTGGTTAAAACCCTCAAAGAGGGAAACAGTCCACGGCCTGAGCCAATGCGGCACTTCAGGCATTTATTAATAAAAGAATGAAAATTTACATAAGCTTCTCTCAAAACAGCTAACCAAAAATGACCTCCGGCTTAAATAGAATTCATGGACAATCGAGTGTTAAGCCATGGATCAAGTGTCGGTAATACCAAGGAGAGAAATGAACCCGTCGGATCACTACATATCGTGACCGTGATTGTAAGTTACAAATGTACATAGTAAAGAAACACACTTTACCTAACTCTATACTAGACCAAGTTATACTTAACTATTCCTATGTGTCGGAATATCCTAACATCCCCCCTTAAGAACAAATTGGGATAGAGGCACTAGAGCCTATCCCCCCTTAGTGACAACTTCCTGAACTCCAACCATAAATCGAAGTTTAGTAAACTTAGCCTCTGTGAGAGCCTTTGTAAAGATGTCTGCAACTTGATCATCTGTTGAACAATATTGCACTTCAAGAACATGGTCATGAATGAGCTTTCTGATGAAGTGCATGTGTAGTTCAATTTGTTTGCTACGCTGATGCTGGACTAGATCTTTGCATAGTTGAATGGCATTTTGATTATCACACCAAAGTGTAGTCGGATGTTGCTGCTGAAAGCCAAACTCTGATAGGATCTGACGAAGCCACAAGGCTTCCTTACTAGCTTCTACGGCACCACGATATTCTGCTTCTGCTGAAGAAAGAGAAATGGCACATTGTTTCTTGCAAGCCCATGTAATAGTTCCTGAACCAAGAGTGAACACATAACCTGCAGTAGACTTCCGATCATCAGGGTCACCAGCCCAATCGGAATCAGTGAAACCAACCAATAGAGGAGATGCTTCGGCAGTGTAATGAATGCCAAACTAAACTATACCTCGAACATAACGAAGTAATCTTTTAGCTGCTTTCCAATGAATTTCACGTGGGTTTTGCATAAACCCAGCAATAAGACCAACGGCAAAGGAAAGATCAGGACGAGTATGGGTTAGATACAAAAATTTTCCTACAAGTTGACGGTATAAGGTAGCATCAACCTTAGGGGAAGTACAAGTGACTGAAAGTTTGACTCCAGACTGAAAGGGAGAAGGAGCTGGCTTACAATCTTCCATGTGAAAATAGTGTAGAAGATCACAGACATACTTGGATTGGGAGAGGAAAATACCTTCCTTGGATTGTAAAACTTGAAGACCGAAAAAATAATGTAAGTGTCCTAAGTCTGTCATTTCAAACTTCTTTTTAAGGCTATACTTCACATGGTTGATAAGGTTGGGATCACTACTAGTGAGGATAAGATCACCAACATAAAGAACAAGAATGATAAGAGACTTTCCCACTTTCTTGGTGTAGACGGTATTGTCAGAATTACACCTAGAAAAGCCAGATTCTAAAAGAAAGTTATCCATTTTGGCATACCAAGCCGAGGAGCTTGCTTGAGACCATAAAGGGATTTCTTAAGCTGACATACAAGACTGGAGTCTATTTGTATAAACCCACCAATAGGTTGTTCCATATAGAATTCTTCATGGCAAATACCATGCAAGAAGAGAGATTAACATCCATCTGATGGACTTCCCATTTGAAAGAGACAACAAGGGAAAGAACAAGGTAGATAGAGTTCATTTTTGGCAACAGGGGAGAAGGTTTCAGTATAGTCAATGCCTTCAACTTGTGAAAAACCCTTAGCAACAAGACGAGCTTTATGTTTATCAACTTTCGCATCTGGTCCATACTTGGTTCTGTAAACCCATTTGCATCTAACAAGTTTTCGTCCCTTTGGTAGAGGAACAAGATCCATGTATCGTTTGCCAATAATGAACGATATTCTTCATTCATAGCTGCATCCCAATCTGGATGGCCTGAAGCTTCTGCAAAGGTGTCAGGATCATAATTTGTTGAGATTTGAGCTAGTAAAGAAGAGGCTCTTTCGAACTAAGAACGTGTACGGCGCTAATCTGTAGGATCACCGGCAAGATCACCTGCTGCATTCCGAGTAGCACGGACCCATTTTGGAAGTGAAGGAGTTGAAGGAGGATCCTGAGAAGGTGGGGGGGATTTTAATCCTCACTTTCATCATCTGAAGAAGAAATATGTTCAAAAGTAGAAGAGAGAGAGAGAGGTGGCACATACGCCGAAATAGGCTCGTAGGCCGATTTATTTTCATCAAAATTTACATCTCTTCTAATGATAACATTTTTGGACTTAAATGGAATAAGTCTATATCCTTTGACATCTTCAGAATATCCAACAAAGATACATTTTTCACTCTTAGGTTCTAAAGCTTTATGTTTCTCATTTGGAAGATGGGCCCATGCTTCACTTCTAAAAACATGAAAGTGACTCACATCTAGTTTAATTGAGCTCCATGCTTCTTCTGGAGTGATATTCTTTAAAGCCTTAGTAGGAGTGCGATTTAGTATGTAATTTGCACAGTTAATTGATTCTGCCCAATAGTTAAGACTAAATTCTTTAGATTGAAGCATACAATTAGCCATTTCCTTTAAGGTGCGATTCTTCCTTTCAGCTACACCATTTTGCTGTGGAGTATATGGAACAGTATGTTGCATTTGAATTCCATTCTCAATGCAAAAGTTAATGAAGTCGTTTTTAACATATTCTCCACCATTATCAGATCTTAGCTTAAGAATTTGATGTCCAGATTGTTTTTCAACAAAGGCCTTAAAGGCCAAGAATTTGTTAAATAATTCACTCTTGAGTTTTAAGAAGTATACCCAAGTGCGTCTGGAGAAATCATCATTGAAAGTTAAGAAATACTTATAGCCAGAGAAGGAAACAACTGAAAGTGGACCACATAAATCACTATGCACAAGCTGTAGAGGGGTTGAGGCGTGCCAAGAGGCACGTTTTTCAAAATTGTCCCGATGATGTTTTCTGAGTACACATCCGGAACAAACACCATCTCTGCAAGATACCATTAGCAGACCTGTCACCATATTTTCTTTACATAGATTCTGAAGGGAGCGATAGTTTAAGTGACCAAATCGCTCATGCCAAAGTTTGCTCACTTCATCATTATGAGCAACAAATACTGAGGGAAGATTTGATGACGCAAAGTTGTGAAACTTATACAACCTTGTGGAATCATTAGCAATACCAGTAGCTAGAATCTATTTAGGATCTCTTAGATCCTTGATTACAACATCATGAGGTGAAAATTCAACAATTTTACCTTCACCTGAATGAGTTATCTGATATACAAATAGACGGTTGTAGGATAAGGTTGGAACACATAATACATCATTAAACTGATCATTGTCTAGATGAACAGTTCCAGTCCCTACAACAATAAGAGATCTATCATCACCAACATATATATTTTTGGTGTTACAATCATTTAAGGAAGAAAACGTGGCTTTGTTTTTGGCCATGTGATAAGAGGCTCCAGAATCAATGAGCCACTCATGAGAATGAGAAGAAGAAGATACATTTAGTGCATAGCCAGACCGAGATGCTTGACAACCACATGCAGAAAGTGCCATTCCTGAAGATGAATTTGAAGAGTGCTCCAAATGGATGTTATGCTTTTTCATTGCTGCTTCCAAGGCTTCCATCTTCTTAAAGCATTTAGATTCTAAGTGGCCATCTCGATTACAAAAGTTGCAATGTCTATCAGT
This sequence comes from Pinus taeda, assembly GCA_000404065.3. Taxonomy (NCBI): domain Eukaryota; kingdom Viridiplantae; phylum Streptophyta; class Pinopsida; order Pinales; family Pinaceae; genus Pinus; species Pinus taeda. The sequence goes on from APFE031445679.1 coordinate 7,178, forward strand.
CTTCTTGCCTTTGTGTTTATTTGCCTTATCATTCTGGTGAAATTATTTTTCATTTTGAGGCTGAAATTGCTTAGGACCCTTGTTTGGTTTAGGACCATTCCTTTTAGGATACGACTTCTTAGGATTCTTTGAATTTGGTTGCTGTTGGGCGGTTAACACTTTCTTAGAAGAGTTTCCAAGATTAAGAAGACCAAGGTGTAAGAGTTTTTCTTGTTCTCTTATTAAAGAATCACAAAAAGAATCAAAGGAAGGAGACTTGTAGCCATGTCCTTGAGAAATGAAGGCTTCTCTTGTAGAATGGAAGGTGGAAACAAACACAGGTAGGCTGGTCCCAACTTAGTAAGAATGCAATAGATAAGGGCACTATCGTCTTTCTTAACCTTAAAACCTTCCAAGAGAAGTCTAAAAGTCTTGAACTTGGACAAGAAATCTTCAATGCAAGAAAAATTATTGGGGTCCAAAGTAAGCAACTCATTTTCAAGTTGATGGGCTCTAAGTTCATTTTTGATTCCAAAAACTTTAGTAGGCTGCTCCAATTTCTGCAATATGGAATCTAAGATCGGGAGAGATAGACATCCCTATCAACCCACGTGCTTGATCTTGTCTATTTTCCCATTTAGTTGCTTTATCTTCATCTTTCAGTTTGGTTTCTTGGCCTGAGGCTATTCTGTAAAGACCTTTACTTCTAAGTAAATCCACAATGTAGGACCACCATTGGAAGTAATTGGTGTTATCAAGAATAACTTGGCATGGACTTTCCATTTTAACAGAAACTGAAGCTATATATGATGAAACTAAGGGTTCCAATGGAAACATCTCCAAAAATTAGGCTGGTTCAAAAAAACAGCTTTGAAAATGGCTTCCGGATGAAGAAGTTATGGCTTTTTGAAAAAAGTTGATGAAGGCGCCGACAAAGTGCGGGAATGTGCGGAAATGAAAAAAAACGTCCATTTTTCAAAAAAAATGAGATTTCAACCCAAGACCTAAGACCTCTACTCTCATAAATTAGCTTTGAACCAAGTGAGCTATACAAAAAGTTTGAGAGAGAGAGAGAGGGGGGGCTTTGTTTTCTTTTGGTCACTGAAGCTTTGGATTGTGTGCTTGCTTGAGAAAGCTCTTTTTCTTCCTACAAAACAAAAACACAAAACCCAACACGGACATACAAAAAAAACAAGCCTTATGGCTTAAAGTTAGCTTTACCCGGAAACTAAATATTTTCCTCAATGTTTCTGATTTTCCGAGATCACACTAAGGCACAGGGAAAAGAGCATACGCATAAGAAAAATCCTTCCTTTCTGTTTCTGATTTGCCCAGATCGCACAGAGTCGCAGGGCAAAGAGCATACGCAGAAATGAAAGGTATAGATCCGGTAATAAAAAAGAGCTAAATAAACTGAAACCAAAATAAACAGAGAGAAAATAACTGTAAACTACAAATAAACATTGTATACCTCCAGATCTTAAAAATGATGCAGCTAGGGCTACCGGAAACCTTTTTGCGTGAAACGAAAGGGGTTCCTCACTGGAATAGATGCTCCTAAAATAACAAAGCAGTCCTCTCGGCCCGAAAGCAGTCAGAAACAGCAGATCTAGGAGATGGCAGTCGGATGCAGTTGTACTGGCTTCAGATTTGGATCACCAACGGACGCGACCCTCAAATAGCTCTGATACCATGTAGTAATTTACAGGGTAAGTTCCTCAGACAGAACACCAAAAGGACACTGCTCACAAACAGATCACAGATCAATACACCAGTATTTTGACGTGGTTAAAACCCTCAAAGAGGGAAACAGTCCACGGCCTGCGCCAACGTGGCTACTACAGGCAATTTATTAATAAAAGAATGAAAATTTACATAAGCTTCTCTCATGCACGGTGAACCTACAAATGACCCTCCATGCGCTTTAAATGGAATTCATGGACCAATCGAGTGTCAAGACACAGATCAAGTGTCGGTAATACCGAGGAGAGAATGAACCGTCGGATCACTACATATCGTGACCGTCGGATTGTAAGTTACAAAATGTACAACGGTAAAGAAACACACTTTACCTAACTCTATCCCTAACTCTATACTAGACCAAGTTGAACTTAACTATTTCCTATGTGTCGGAATATCCTAACATCCCCCCTTAAGAACAACTTGGGATAGGATTGAAGGATTTACAAATATGACACATTAGGAGAAGGAAGGAGGCACTAGAGCCTATCCCCCCTTAGTGACAACTTCCTGAACTCCAAGCATATATCGAAGTTTAGTGAACTTCGCCTCTGTGAGAGCCTTTGTGAAGATGTCTGCAACCTGATCATCTGTTGAACAATATTGCACTTCAAGAACATGGTCATGAATGAGCTTTCTGATGAAGGGCATGTGAAGTTCAATGTGTTTGCTGCGCTGATGCTGAACTGGATCTTTGCAAAGCTGAATGGCACTTTGATTATCACACCAAAGTGTAGTCGGATGCTGCTGCTCAAAGCCCAATTCTTATAGGATCTGACGAAGCCACAAGGCTTCCTTACTAGCTTCCACGGCACCACGATACTCTGCTTCTGCTGACGAAAGAGAAATGGCAGCCTGTTTCTTACAAGCCCATGTAATAGGTCCTGAACCAAGAGTGAAGACATAACCGGCAGTAGACTTCCGATCATCAGGGTCCCTAGCCCAATCAGAATCAGTGAAACCAACTAATAGAGGAGCTGCTTTGGCACTGTAATGAATCCCAAACTGTACTGTACCTCGAACATAACGAAGTATTCTTTTATCTGCTTTCCAATGACTTTCACGGGGGTTTTGCATAAAACGAGCAACAAGGCCAACAGCAAAGGAAAGGTCATGACGAGTATGGGTTAAATACAAGAGTTTTCCTACAAGTTGACGGTATAAGGTAGCATCAACTTCAGGAGAAGTACAAGAGACTGAAAGTTTGACTCCAGACTGAAAGGGAGAAGGAGCTGGCTTACAATCTTCCATGTGAAATGACGAAGAATATCACAAGCATACTTGGACTGGGAAAGGGAAATACCCTCCTTGGATTGCAAGACTTGAAGA
>APFE031445680.1:0-29462 GCA_000404065.3 Pinus taeda
TAGTCAGTTACGACTACCTCTCATGGAAATGGTCATACGTGAATGACTTACTTAACACAGTTGAATCCCAAAAATGATATCTAATATAATGCACTACGTAAACCCCCATACTTAAATTCAAAAAGAGTCAAGGGATCTCTACTTGAATGGTTCATGAGCCACAATACTTGCTAAGGTTTTGCAAATGGGGTAGCAAGCTATGTGGGCTTGATTGTGGGGAAAAACTCCACAGTTAAGCGCATTTGAGCTAGAGGAGATCTGGGATGGGTGATAGCAAGCTATGTGGGCTTGATTGTGGCAAAAAACTCCACAGTTAAGCGCGTTTGAGCTAGAGGAGATCTGGGATGGGTGACGTCCTGGGAAGTCCTGGTTACCAGGTGCAAGCCCCGGAAGTGATGATTGATGCTATGTGATTCATTCTCAACATTTCACTAGTTTCAATCCCACTTCTTCACCCCTGTGAGCATCACCCGATGCAATGAGTGCTAAGTGAACTATTCAAAAATCATGAGAAATTAGTCAGTTACGACTACCTCTCATGGAAATGGTCATACGTTTGAATGACTTACTTAACGCAGTTGAATCCCAAAAATGATATCTAATATAATGCACTGCGTAATCCCCCATACTTAAATTCAAAAAGAGTCAAGGGATCTCTACTTGAATGGTTCATGAGGCACAATACTTGCTAAGGTTTTGCAAATGGGGTAGCAAGCTAGGTGGGCTTGATTGTGGGAAACTCCACAGTTAAGCGCGCTTGAGCCAGAGGAGTTCTGGGATGGGTGACCTCCTGGGAAGTCCTGGTTACCGGGTGCAAGCCCCGGAAGTGATGATTGATGCTATGTGATTCGTTCTCCACATTTCACTAGTTTCAATCCCACTTCTTCACCCCTGTGAGCATCACCCGATGCAATGAGTGCTAAGTGAACTATTCAAAAATCATGAGAAATTAGTCAGTTACGACTACCTCTCATGGAAATGGTCATACGTTTGAATGACTTACTTAACGCAGTTGAATCCCAAAAATGATATCTAATATAATGCACTGCGTAATCCCCCATACTTAAATTCAAAAAGAGTCAAGGGATCTCTACTTGAATGGTTCATGAGGCACAATACTTGCTAAGGTTTTGCAAATGGGGTAGCAAGCTAAGTGGGCTTGATTGTGGGGAAAAACTCCACAATTAAGTGCACTTGAGCTAGAGGAGATCTGGGATGGGTGACCTCCTGGGAAGTCCTAGTTACCGGGTGCAAGCCCCGGAAGTAATGATTGATGTTATGTGATTCGTTCTCCACATTTCACTAGTTTCAATCCCACTTCTTCACCCCTGTGAGCATCACCCGATGCAATGAGTGCTAAGTGAACTATTCAGAAATCATGAGAAATTAGTCAGTTACGACTACCTCCCATGGAAATGGTCATACCTGAATGACTTACTTAACGCAGTTGAATCCCAAAAATGATATCTAAGACTTACCTTGGATTGACAACTAATGTAGGGATTGAGATTGTCTGTAAAAAGACATCTTAGTGAGCCAACATTTTGGCGTCATTACGAGGGAGAGTGTTTCAAGTGATTGTTTTTATTTTTGCTGTGAAAGAATTGGGTTTTCAAAATGGAAGGTAAGAACATGTGTACCTAGCAAGTAAAGTGCTTGCTTACCAGCGCTCATTTCAACAAAATCTTAGAGGTTAAATAGGAGTTTTCTTTTCTCAATGAATAGGAATAGAAAAATAGAAAAAGAACATAACCCTCTACCAAATCCCAAAAAACCCAAAGGATTGGTGAACATTGGGAGAACAACCTTTATAGACAAAATCGTAGGAAGAGCAGAGTCTCAAGCGTCAAGAGGGTTCTAGACTATACCTAGAAAAAGTTCCCCTGTTATTCCTCAAGCAGCAGGCTCATCATCTGCAGCTTATGCTGAGATTCAATGCCAAGTAGGAGGATCAAGACAGAGTCTTCAAGCTACAATAAGTTTACATTCTGATCCTCTACAAGAGGGAAAATCTTGTAACTGAAGAAAAGGAAAAGGAGAAACTAGCGGGCCTTCTAAGGCGGACCACAACTATCTGAACAAGGATCTCCTGAGATCCCAGACCTAGGTAGTGCTGCAAAGCCATCTCAGGTTGCTAACTCTCTTCTTACTCAAGAAGCACCCCTTGAAGTCCCTGAATATTATTGGCACATCTTTGACCAGATGGTAGATCAACAATATCAAGGTCAAACCTCGACATTAGAGTACCCTATAGTCGACCAAGTGTCCAATGCCCCCATGAAGGCTATTCCTCTCCAGATCATCCCAACTTTCCATGGGATGAACACATAGGATCCTGATTCTTTCTTGTTTGATTTTGATGTCCTCTATAGGGGGTATGACTATATCACTGACCCCCAAAAGCTAAAACTATTCCCTTTCACTCTGAAAGGAGCAACCTTAATATGTTTCATGGGTCTAGATCGGTGAACTATCAATTCTTGGGACAATATGAAGACCTTCCTCAAAAGATACCAGGACTTTTGTAAAACTAGGGAACTAAAAGATGAAATTTCTAAGATGACTACAAAAGATAATGAAACACTGGAAGAATATGTAGAACGATCAAATTATAATTTGTAGAGGTCTCCACACATTTCCCTACCAAAAGAAGTCCTAAGAGCTATATTAATTAAAGGAATGAAAGAGGAACGGGTAGAAACTCTAAACTTATTGGGAAAGAGAGATATTTCTTAGGAAGATTATGATGAAATTATTCGTTTGTATATCAGGTGTTCGTGAGGAAGCACACGCACAGGAACAGGAAGCGGAGATCCCATGAGCAGAGGAAGCAAACCACACAGTGGATGCGTAACACAGATGGAGATCAGAAACCTCCTAGAAGATTTTAAGATGTACATCCTGGACACTCTTACAACACAATTGGATGTCTTACACGCTAAACAAAAAACAAAACTTAGCAGAGAAAAAATTTCCCATCTTCTTCCCACATTGTTGAAAGAAGCATAGCCAATGGGAATACCCATTAGACATGGTGCAGACATGCACTATTTATACTAAAGATCATGACACTGAACAATGTCAATAATTATCGGGGCTGAAAGCAATATTCAAAGAAGTGGAGGAAGAAATAGAATAAGTATATCTGATGAACCAATGTCGAGAGTTGCAAGCTAAAACTAAAGATATGTCACAAGACGCACCCCAATTCTTTCCTTCCTTATAGTTTAATCAACAATAGAACCTCGGGGTAGCCTGGCAAGGCCAATCATCCTACCGAAATTGGCATAGCTCACCATTCCCTATGACATCCTGGCTAGCACAATCTTTTTCGGGAAATGGCTAGCCAAATTCTCCTTTCACTCCTATTTGGCAAGGTAATCCCTATCAATAATAGTGGCCTACCTCCACCTCTCAAAATCTGAACTGGTCTACAAATTGGTAGCAACCTTTGGGGATATCCAATGTACCTGTGGGGACAAGCCCTCAGCCTCAACCTGCATTGTCAACTCCATATACATTACAACAAAATTCTCAACCTCTTCTGTGTCCACAGTTTCCAACTCAGTCGAATATGAATCCTAATAACAAACCAGTCCAATTGGTACATATTAGTCAAAACCTAGAGTATGAGATTCAGCAGAAAGAATGTAATGAACTTAGATAGAGGTTAGGGCGTATCATCACCCCTGAGGAAAACAGGGACCATCCTTCAATTGAAATTGTAACTCCACTTGTACATATTTAACCACCTGTAAATAATACTGAATCAAATCAAGGGCAAGAGACAAATCAACATGATGACCCTGAAAAACTTATAGTCACTTTTCCTCCATTCCCCAAAAGACTAATGATACCGAAACCTATCACCTACCTTGATTTCGATCTTGTAGGGGAACAATTTTTTTTTTTGTATTGAGATCCCTCTCCTCTAAGCTATTCAAGACATTCACATCTATGCCAAAACAATCAAACAACTATGTGTAAGGAATCCTGTGAGGAAGGTAAAAACCTCACCCATTATCCATTTTGTAGGAACCTTATCCATTTTACTCTCGTGGAAACCCCATAGTGACAGTTCAGATATATGGCTGCTCTTTTCTAAATACACCAGTCGATCTAGGAGTTGCCATTAATATCTTAACAACATAAACTTGTCAAGCACTTGGTATTACAACCCTAGAACCAACCACCACTTTATTAGAACTTGCTGACCAATCGGTGGTGAGACCAGCAAGCACTTTACAAGGTGACAGTTCAGATATATGGCTGCTCTTTTCCAAATACACCAGTCGATCAAGGAGTTTCCATTAATATCTTAACAACATAAACTTGTTAAGCACTTGGTATTACAGCCCTAGAACCAACCACCACTTTATTAGAACTTGTTGACCAATCGGTGGTGAGACCAGCAAGCACTTTACAAGATATCGCAGTTTCTATTCAGTCATGGGAATATCTAGTAGATTTTCTAGTTATAAACCCAATGAGTTGTCTGGATGGGCATCCTCTGATTCTGGGCTGACCTTGGCTGATAATAGTTGATGCATATATTGGCTGTCGAGAAGGCAATATGACTATTACAAAGGGGGATGCTGTAAAAATCTTGTGTTATATCCTCCTACCAGGCCAAGTTTTCCCATTATAAAAATATGTAAGCAGCCACCAGTATACCTGGAAGAGAGCATCTGTTCACCATTCATAGTAGCAAGGCACTAGAATTTAAAGATCAAACTAAGGATGACATTATCAACAATTTTATAAATCACCTAGCTAATGTGAGCAATTTACAGTGTTATATGTTGAAAGAAATCCTTGATAATGAGGCCATGGAAGATCCTCTGAAGGATACAAACGACCAACATATTCAGATGATTGTTGCTCATAACAACAAACCCATTAAGGTCGAGCTAGGAAAAGTTCTAAAAATTAATGATAGTCTGTATAGCGAACAACAGAAAATTTTTATCCATGTCTTACAGAAAAATAAAGGGGCGTTTGCCTGGCATTATCCTGATATGAAAGGAATATATCCAAAACTATGTACACACCACATTTATACAGAGAAGGATGCTCGACCCATTCGAAAACCTCAATGAAGGTTGAACCCACACCTCAAAGGGATTGTGAAGGAGGAATTACAGAAGTTGTTGGATGTAAACTTTATCTATCCTATCTCGAAGAGTAAATGGGTCTCTCCATTGGTGTTTGCCCCTAAGAAAAATGGGAAGTGGCGTATTTGTGTAGACTATCGGGAGTTGAAAAAGGAAAAACAAGAAGATCACTTCCCCATCCCATTCATCGATCAAGTCCTCGATACATTGGCAAAGAAGCAGTTCTTCTCCTTTTTAGACAGTTTTAGTGGCTACAATCAAATTTAGATTTCCCCTGAAGACCAAGATAAAACAACCTTCACCTGTCCCTGGGGCACATTCGCATACAGGGTATTGCCATTTTTCTTGTGTAATTCCCTAGCCATGTTTCAGAGAGCTATACTCAGCATCTTTGCTGATATAATAAATGAAGGACTTGAGGTATATGTGGATGACTTTACTCCATATGGGGATGACCTCGATCAAGCATTGAAAATGCTAGGAAAGGTCTTAGAACGATGCACTGCTACCAGGTTATGTTTAAGAAATGTCAAGTTTCACATGATGATGACCGAGGGCATGATCCTGGGACATTATATCTTTGCAGCATGAATACAGGTAGATACAACAAAAATACAAGTAATTATTTTACTACTTAGCCCTTGCAATCAAGCAGAGGTACGTAACTTCTTGGGATATGTAGGTTATTATCGTAGGCTTATTAAAAAAAAATCACAAATTGTTGCACCGTTATATGCTCTAACTGGAAATGATGATTTCAGTTGGTCTGACAAGTGTGACATAGCGTTTGCAGGTTTGAAGAAACTAGTCTCGACAACACCGGTATTACGTGGACAAAACTGGAAGTTGTCTTTCCACATATCCATAGATGTATTAGATGTAGTTATAGGTGTTGTCCTTGGCCAAGAGGAGGACAAGAAACCTTATGTTATATATTATATTAGCAAAAATCTCACTTGTATAGAATTTAATTATACAATGACAGAAAAAGAATTCTTAGTTGTTATTTATGCAATAAACAAATTTAGACACTATATAACTAGCTACCAAGTCTTTTTGTACAGTGATCACTCTACCATTCATTATTTAGCTAATAAACCTAGCACAAATGGTCGAGTATCACAGTGGCTATTGCGTTTGCATGAGTTCAACATTACTATTAAAGATCGTCCGAGGAAGGAAAACCTAGTTGTTGATTTTCTATCTCGAATCCCAAAGGCAAGTGATCCACTGGTGATAAATGACCACTTTCTAGATGAACACATATTTGTCGTGGAAGTCAAGATGCCATGGTATGCAGATGTGGCAAATTATTTGGCAGTGTGGAAGCTACCTAAACATTTGACAACAAGAGAAAGAAAACTGATCATTTAGCGCAGTGCCCGCTTCTCTTGGATAGGCGTATATATTTTTCATACAAGAGCTGACATGTGTATACACAAATGTATCCACGAGGATGAGATTGATGAAATTCTAAAGGCTTTCCATGACGAGTCCTGTGGGGGACATTTCATAGATTGAAGGATAGAACATAAGGTATTACAGATGGGTTATTATTGGCCCACTATTTCTAAGGATGCTAAGAAATATGGCAAGGCCTGAAATAGCTGCCAAAGGATGGGTCGACCTAGCCAATATGATGAAATTCCTTTGCAGCACTAATTAGTCATAGATCTTTGAGAATTCGGAATTGGACTTCGTGGGTCCATTCCATCCGCCATCCAATCAGAAGGCCTACATACTGGTAGCCACGGATTATGTGAGAAAATGGGTGGAAACAGTAGATTTGCTAAGAGCCATAGAGGAAGCACTGATTAACTTCCTTTTTGGATTATTTGTGTGGTATGGATTAGCCGCGAGAAGTGATCACAGGTGGGGGAGAGAAATTCACAGGGTACAATATTACTGCCATCCTTAGAAACCATCATATTACGCATAGGATCACTTCTTCGTATGACCCGTAGGTGAACATGTAGGTCGAAAGCACCAATAAGGTTATAACAACGATTCTGACCAAGACAATCTCAACACACAGACAAGATTGGGCTGCTAGACTGCTAGAGGCCTTATGGGCCTATCATACAACTTGGAGGAATACTACTAGATACTCTCCATACCAACTTTTGTTCAGTAAAGAAACAATTTTTCCAATCGAATTTGAAATAAAGACTCTAAGAACAACCCAGGAAGTGGGGTTGGATTTAACAAAATCCCAAACCAAGTGACTTCATCAAATCAATGAACTAGATGAGGCTCGATTGCTCGCTTTGAAATGGACTGTAATAATTCAGTAGCAAAGGGAAAAATGGCACTTCAGCCCTATCAAGAAGAAAACGTTTTTGAAAGGGGATTGCTCACTCTTGTACGATTCCAGATTCCAGGATTTCCCAGCCAAGTTGCAAACAATATGTATTGGCCCTTACGAGATTCAAGAAGTGCATAGTAATAGTACTCTTACCTTGACTACCATCGACAGATCCGGCCATTGTTTTAAGGTAAATGGGAACCAATTGCACGTCTATCATCAACCACTTACCAAGGAGTCTTTTTGCGAGCAGGTACGCGAGGACCCCTCCATGAAAATTCTAACTATAGGGAATGAGGACCCAATATCTTTTCCTTCAAAAAATTGAAATTGCTTTAGAAATTGTAAATAATGTACATATCCTTTTTAATTAGGATTAGGCATTACCATGTAGAAATGAATTTTTTAGGGAAGTTTCACAAAGTTTGGAAGTTTTTTCGCTATTCAAATAATTGAATGCCTATCGCTCAATTGATTGAACAACACATTTTGCTTATTTTTGTTTTTTGTTGTTCAAACAATTGAATGGCTGCCATTCAATTGATTGAACAACACATTTTATTTATGTTTCTTTTTTTGTTGTTCAAACAATTAAACGCTTGTCGTTCAATTGATTGAACAACACATTTTCATTTTCTATTTGATTTCGTTGTTCAAACAATTGAACAACTGTCCTTCAAACAATTGAATGATTGTCATTCAATTGATTGAACAACACAATTTGTTTTTATCTGATTTTGTCGTTCAAACAATTCAACGACTACCGTTCAATTGATTGAAAAACACAATTTGTTTTTATTTGATTTCGTTGTTCAAACAATTGAACGACCGTTGTTCAATTGATTGAACAATGCAGTTTTTTTTATTTGATTTCACTGTTCAAACAATTGAACGACTACCTTTCAATTGATTGAACATCACAATTTTTTTTTATTTGATTTCATTGTTCAAACAATTGAACGATTGTCATTCAATTGATTGAACAATACAATTTGTTTTTATATGATTTCGTTGTTCGAACAAATTGAATTATTTCCATTCAATTGATTGAACAACACATTTTGTTTTTATTTCGTTTCGTTGTTCGAACAATTGAATGACTGTTGTTCAATTGATTGAACAACACATTTCGTTTTTATTTGATTTCATTGTTCAAACAATTGAATAAATGTCGTTCAATTGATTGAACATCACATTTTGTTTCTTTTTAATTTCATTGTTCAAACAATTGAACATCTGTTCATTCAATTGATTGAGCAACACTTCTTGTTTTTGTTGATTTCGTTGACCAAACAATTGAACGACTGTCGTTCAATTGATTGAACAACATTTTTTGTTTCTCTTGATTTCACTGTGAAAATGATTGAACGATTGTCGTTCAATCAATTGAACAACACTTTTTATTTTCTATTTGATTTCACCGTTCAAACAATTGAATGATTATCGTTCAATCGATTGAACATCACCTTTTAATAGGATAAATTGTGAATTTTTCTCCTTTTTTATCATTATGCCATTTTCTCTTTTTCTTTTGTATTGCAAATAAACACCCTTTGAATTGATTTGTGCATAGCCTGAGAAAAAACAGTAATAATAATATCATTATGATTTCTAAAGCCCTTTGATGGTTATCTTTATTGATAAGCTAATACCATGTATCTTTAAAATGACAGCTTGAACATATTTTCTTTTTGACACATCATAAAATGATTCGTTATTCTTAATCCATGCTTACTTATGTTTATACTTTCAAATGGATAAAACTCATTGATATGATGGTAAGGGGATAAGAGTATAAAACTTTCATTGGCATCTTTTTACTTCTTACACCATCCCTGACTCTTAAGGAGCAAACGAGCCTCCCTCTTTTTTTAATAGTTATTGCAAAAGAAAAATGGAAATAGTGAAATATGAAAATGCTCAAAACATTGACTTAGAGACGATAGGGGATCTCGTTTCAAGCTAGCCTACCATGATCATAAGGATATAACAGGTGACATTCCAATTTGGCCACCAAACCAAGGTAATGACCTTCTTGATAATTAAAAATGTCAAAATAATAGGGGGTCTCATCACGAGCTAGCTTGATCACTTTGTTACACCCTAGTGAATGGAACTATGGTTATCCGGTGACCATGCAAATATAGTGGTCTCTTTATGAAAAGAAAAGAAGAATTAACTGTAAGGAGGAATTTGGCTCATTTGGGGGGGGTTAAAAAGTAACATTGTCAAGGCTATGAATTCTTGCTGGCAGCAGTGGCTCTGCTTGTGGTATTGGAGTATCGTATTGGAGTATCACCTAATATTGCCATATGTCCTTTAACTCCTATCACCTCTGGATTTGTTTCTAAAGAGAATCTCCATTTGAGAAACACTCTTACAAGCCAAATTGCATGGTGACTTATATTTATATTCATTATATGCCATATGTCCAATCATTAAATGACAGTCATTAAACACATACCGCCAATTACGCTGATGTTATTAATACTTCTCACGGTGAAGATCTTTGACATAATGAATTAAAATTGTTGCTTTTATGTGATTCAGCCAATTCACATCCGACGATGAATATTGATTATTTTCTTTACCAATTTGTGTGTTGTGTTTTTTGAGATTGGTTGCCGACATCTATTTAGCATCAATGTATTTTCTTGCTTTTTGCGTGCTAAAAGGACATGGATGCCCTTTTCTCATTAGAGGGGGGATGGCTTGCATATGCATGACACATGTCAAAGTTATGGATAATTGTGTGACAATCATTCAGATTAACTTTGGAGTATGAACTGCATGATGAGTATGAATGTGTAATAATTAGTAGGTATTTCCAATTAGACGAAGAATGACAAACATTATGGCGGGCATGTGAACATACGATCTTGCGTTAAGTATGGCTGATGAGACAAATGCATTAACTAAATTTGATAATAATCTTCCAAACAACATCATTTCTCTATTAATTTATATAACATACTCCGCTATTGTTTTGAATTATAGAAGTAAAACACAATTGCATACAGGTGAACCAGCTGTAGGTGTAGCAGCCATGGGCGAAAGAGATATCTGGAGTGAACCTCCAGTACTGATGGTATCAGATCAAGCTCGTGCAATTATCGAACTGCTGGATGGTTGCAGTATTTAAACAGATTGCATGGATTTCATGAGGAGCTAACGCTGGAATTTCTGCAGAATTTGTAGATGGAAGCACAGTGGTAAATGGCAGAAGTATGACGGTTTCTGAAGCGGTCCTAGCCAAAGTCACTAGACATCCAACACAGGGGGAAAATTGGACATATAAAAATTTCCTTTTATACAGTGCAATTGAAGTATTGCAGGATTCGGGCGAGTGGCTGGTGCGAACAGGGAAAGGAATTCATCCTTCGGTGTTGGAATAGCCATGGCAAGAATTGGCAAACATCGTCCAAAGATACATTACCTGTGACGATTGACACAATGTGGTATATCCCCAACAACTGAAACTTCTAGCCATTTTAAAACATAGAATTTCAATTAATTTTCCATTTTTTTTAATTCCCTATTACATGATGTCGCCCGACGAGTTAGGATAGCTAAAGACCCATACAGTGTAGTCAGTCATCATGGGTTGATTAAATTAATTACCAAAAATAGACTGGCCCAACAATAATTAACATGGGATAGTATCATAAATCCTACTTTGGCTCCACCCGTAGAAAATGCGGTAACAAAGCGACAAGGGCCAAGAACCCTAGGCACGCGAAGAACACTAAAGAAAAGAATTCCTCTATTCCCTTCAAACCATCATGTGTAGGTACTCTGTGCGAGTGAAAGCCGAGCGACGCATCCCAATTCAAGCAGATGAGATCAGACCATCCCGCACACCACCTCTTAATTTGCAAAATTTCCCTTTGCAAGACTATGAGGAGGAAGTGGCTAGGGTATTGGGAAACATGGGAATGTTTGCGGAGGATAGAGAATAGTCAGGGAGCATTGAAGAGCATAATTGTACCCCTAACTGTTCTACCCATGCTAACAACCCTGGTCATGAGCAAACCCCACCACTCACTAATGCAATGGAGGAATAGAGGGAATCAACTACTTCTATGGAAACACCCCTCGAAGCTGAGGTACATGAAGGGGAATCCATTAGAGAAGAAACTTAGACAGTAGGCATCGGTCTAGTGGACCCCCCAGTTGAAGGAAACCTTGAATATGAAACCCTGGGAGATGCTAATCAGCTAGGTAATACTCCCTTTTCTAAGTCCCCTAAGGATGACGACTACCGACGAGAATACCCAGAGAATGATAATTGTTCAGGAGACACCATTTCATTTGGGTCTCCTGAAAATGAAATACATGATAACGATGAACTAGAAGGTGAAACTCCACTAGAAGACACAGTTCCAATTGGAAGCATCCCTGATGCTGACATAGTACCACTTGTATAGGAACCACACGATAACGTAGCTAACCCATCGTCAGATGGAGGTCCTAGAGTAAAGAATTCCTACAAAGACAGGCTTAGGAAGATGATCAAGAAGTATAGAAGATAGAAACAAGTAATTAGGCAGCTGAAACATTGGTTAAAGGAGGTAACCAAAAACAAGAAATTGAAAGTGGAAATGGAAACTGTGGGAACACAGACATAACAATGTTCTGGAAATGATGTTGAGACTCAAAAATATTTTCTTGTGGTCTATCCAAAATAAACTCAAACTGAGCCATGTATGGTAGAAGACACAGAAATGCAAATTGAGGACCCTTGTGTCTTTTCGAAAGAGACCCAAATGGACCACCCCACTGTTGATATTGTTGTTTGAAACGATGTTGAAGAAGGTGTTCGAATTGATTGCATAATTCAAGAGGTAAATGAAGTTACTGTGCAAACTGATCCTACGAAGACCTAGGATGGAGAAGCCCAAACAAATGAGACACCGGCTTACACTCCCTTGATAATATAGGTCGTCATTAGAAGGTTGCAAAATGAGCTACTGATGGTTCAACAGGAACTGGACCAGCACAAAGAAAAGGTGGTCCCCTTACATGAACATCAAGGGTTGAGGAAGAAGTTTGAAGCACTTACCATGACTGAAGATGAGACCTTTTCTTAGCATAACGCTAAGCAAAAGAAGGTTGAAAGATTAAGGGGTAAATTGCAAAAGGCTAGAGAGAAAATGGAGACCATCTACTCTCTTTATTCAAAAACCTATCATGCCGAGTCCCTGCTACAAATTATTCCTTATTCCTCATGGAAAGATACCTCCCGCTAAAGGGCAAAGCCGTTGAGGCTAGAAAACTGGTAGAGATCAAAACCACCTCGAAATTTATCAGCTACTTCAGAGAGCATGATGAGAAGGTTAAATGACTTCTTTGTGAACTTTATATGCACAATTTTTTTTTAGAAGATGATAGGGACAACCACCTTGGCCCCTTTATAGGAGATGTCCAATTTCAATCATTCCTCTCATTTGCTACCAAACAACTCAAGTGGGCCAAGGCTCACAATACTTTCAGAAAATGTGAGTATGACATTGAACTATGGGTCAAAGGGGAGCCTACACAGCCATTACACCTATCTGTGAGGCATAAACAATTTATGAAGCGATCCAGTGTTGTCGGAAAATTGAGGCCATTCCACACCAATATCATTCAGGCCAGAAATTAATGTTTCCAGGACATAAAGGAAGAAGCCTTATCTTCATCAAGATATAGGTGGGAAGTTTCCAACAACATTGTGAGGACCGAGAGCCATATGGATATCAGAACTTCAAAGCCGCTTCCTCTCGTTTCTATAAATATAGTAATATGATTTTAACAATGGGGCTTGATTGGATAGGATGTAATTACAGATCCCCAATCATATGTTATCCTCTTGATCAATAACGTAGTGATTATAACTTGAAGGATGGAGAGGTAACCCAGGCTTTCACTATCCTTAAGTAGAAAAATGGTTTCAAGAATTACAAGGAGGATGTATATCCTACTTATTCCCTAACTCAGTTGCATCTAAACTACTCACTTGCATGTGGACATGCAACAAGGTAAGTTGGGGAATATGTTGGGTCAGGAAAAAGGTATGATTTCTCTTCATAAATTGATTATCTCTGTTTATAGATTAAAATAAGGAAAATATCGGCTAAAGTTGGATGAATTCATTTGTTGACAAAATAGGAAAATCTAGCACAAGAAACTAATTTTTTGCTATCTTTGTGTTTAGAAGATGTGGACTGGGCAAAATACATTCAGTTGATAGAGTAGCACGAGGCCATAAAAGGGAAACTATAACATATTTGGTAGACAATTCAGTGGGAGATCAGCCTGAACAATGCTATTTTATCACATGATTAGATTATTTATTGTGAAATCCTCAAGATCCCTTGATCTTGAGGATTCATTTTTATCTAGTTACTCTTTTATGTTATATATCGGGACGAAAGGCAAATAGAGAGAGTTCAGACTTTGATAGTCTATAATTATTCTTTTTGAAAACATATAAGACTGTTATCTCAGTGACTCTGTAAGTTGTTACTTGCATTAATGAAAGAAGCTTGCATTTGATACATATTTATATTTTGAGTTCTTATTAAGCGGAGGCTTCTGGTGACTTTGGGCCCAGTCATGAGAAGTTCTACTATTTCCTTGTGTTATAATCTTTCTATTTAGTCTTTGCTATTTGATTAATGTTTAGTCATTTATTATTCCATTTATTGTAAAGATTTACGATATTGATTCATATTGTTGTTCAATTAGATTTAGAGTGAAGCCATGTGATATAATTAAGCAATGCTTTGATTGTAACAAGTGAATTAGTGCTAATAGTAGATTATTGTTCATTTCAAGTGATGTTATCATAGATCCTAGAGATAATTCTAATTAATTTATATAGGTTTCAATATAGATCATTTGTTATTCAGAAATCCTTTATTGTTGTATACATGCTTGCGGTTCATTTACCATTTTCCGTTCAATTGTGGTTTTCTATTCAATTACCATTTGTCATTTAATTATTGTTTATTGTTCAATTGAGATAGCTATTTAATTTGGATTGCTATAGATTAACAATGTTGTTCAATAGTTATAGTTTCTTTCCTTGATTGAGTGAGCTAGCCTTAAGTCTATTTGAACATTCCCAAGTGTGATTCTTATTTTCATTCAGTTTCAATTGATTTCGGAACAAGTTGCATAGAATTGCAGAGTGTGTTAAGAGTATTTCTTCCATACTTAGTTCTTTTTAGAATCATGTGGATTGAATTGAAGAATTAGTTATTATTGATTGCAACGATTCATCATTAGGTAACCTCTAGATTCATTGCATATATTGTGCTGACACTCTTGAGATAAAAAGACTTACCTCAGGTTGACAACTAATGGAGGGATGGAGATTGCCTATAAAATTACATATTAGTGAGCCAACAGGTGCCAAACGTTTTCCTTGAGATACTAAATCAAATGCAATCATTTTTATTACCTGTTCTAATGGTGTACCTTATTCCTTTGTTCATATGTTCTACACATACCAATTTTCTATATATGTCAAATAATCATGTTCCCTTGCAACATGATTTTTCGGGTCGCCTTCATCCATGCTTGATCTCCTTTATCAATAGTTGTTCCCTTGGTAGTGATCATCCTACTTGGGTTCATCTTTTTTCCCTTCATACTTGGAGTATATAATTTCTCTTCCTTTCTTTGAATTCAGGTTTCATATCATCCACATCAAGAAAATCCTTAGCACTTTCCTCATCATGCCTATCAAGGTAGATGTAACAACGCTAGTGAAAATTCCATGTAAAAATATATAAAAACCACAGATGATGGGATATGTATTCCAAGATGAATGTTGGGTAGGACATCATAGGGGGTTTTAATTTGGTTATTTATGGTTAAGGAATTTGGAAAAGGAAATGGATAAGGAATTAAAGAGGAAAAATGGTATTTTTGTCAGATTTATTTATGAAAATAGTGGAAATTAGGAGAAAAGTAAGGTGAAAGGTCACAGGTTGCATGTGAGAAGGAAAATGAATTAAATAGAGGCCTCATTCATAAAAAGGATTCTGAGGATCAATTGGCAAGCTTCTTCTCCTTAATGTTAATCTCTTAGCTAGTGTAAGCTCTTGGCTCAAGTTTTTCCTATGGTTATGCATGGGATTAAGAAAGGGAAAGAAGGCAAGAGGAAACAAAGATCAAGCAGGGAAAGGAAAGATCAAGCAGTGACAACATGCTTCATTGCAGGTATCAACTTGCATGTGTATCTTCCTTTCTAGATTTGGCATGCATGGTATTGCATGTGGATTTTTATCTATCATAGCATGGATTTTGCTAGATGTGACACTATTTTCAGCTTCGCCTTTCCATTTCTAGATAGCCATGGTGTAATGTGGTTCTCATGTTTTGGTTTAGTTGGATTACCACATGTATTGAAAGTTGAGTGAGGTGGATCTCTGAAATGGTAGAAGACATGACCTAGTAACCCCTCAATCAGACTATGGGTTGTGGTAAACCCAATTTTTTTTTACCTCGGTGGGCCTAGGAATCCATGTCGGTGAGTGGCAGGATATATGGTAAATCCATGAGGTGGTTTGCTCTTCGTTGAGCCTAGTAATCTCGATTTTGGGATATGCGGTAAAGCCTGGAGAGTGGGTCGCGGTTTAGGGCCTAGTGATCCAGTGTGGATTGTAGCAGAGCCTAAGAGACTGGGGTCTTGGTTAGGGCCTAGTGATCTGGGTTTGGATTGTAGTAAAGCTTGAGAAACTAGGAGACAAGAAAAATTGTCACGGTGTAGGTGGATAAATCTAATGGCATCCATGTTTGTTTGGCCTAGTGATCAGGTGAAGATCATGGTAAAGCATGTTATGATGTGTTCATTGTGCTCACCTACTAATCCTGGATGGATTACGGTAAAGCTTGGTTTCTATTAATGAGGATGAGGTTGTTTAGCCTTGGTATGCCCTGGTAGGTTGTTTTCGTTGAGTCCCACATTCATGCTTGGAACATGGCATGGGGGTGAATGGGTGAAGAGAGATTTTGCTAATCCATTCTATGTTTAGACGGAACATGGTAGTCCGATCTTCGGTTTGTTCATTGCATTGATTAATCAGAAATTCATTCCATTGATTTTCATGTGTGAATGTACTGGTGTATATATGGATTTTGATGGCTGATATGTTTATTGTAATTTTGTTCCTATTATGTTGGTTATATGCGCATTTTATGACAAAAAATATGTATGGTTATCAACATGCTTTTACTTATATGTGAATGGATAATGTGTATATGACCTAATAGATGATAATGAAGAAATGACATGAGGAAAACAATTTTTCATGGTGATTCTCAGATAAGTAAGAGATCCCTACACTTAAATTTGTTGTTTACACCTGTTGGTTACATGTCGATGATATGTGTGATGAAATACATGTCATGGTTAGTAGGGTTCTGGTTAAGGTCTTGATCAACTATTTAATTTTGCATCATTGTTTCCCTCTACTTTACTTGATTCTAAGCTTTCATTCCATTATGGGTAGTCACCTGGCATATGGGCCTAAAAATGTGGCATAAATCCTAGGGTCGTTGGCATATAACTAGAAAGTTTGGTCAACCATTGTTGGCATGGAGGCCAATGAGAGTGACTTTGGGTTCCTGGTTGATCCCTTGCCCATAGCATGAGAGTGACTATAGCCTAGGAGCTACAGAATAACAGTGGGACGTAGGGACAGGCTGTCTGAGTGGTTGAATTTTCTCCTGAGGGTTCTATTGATAATGTTCGATGATTTTATTTGATGCTCTCTTGATTCCACTTCCTTAAGGTGACATAGGAGGTTGAATCTGATCATTGTAGCCTTTCATCTCATGTTTACCCCATTTGGCATGGTTACTTTGGGTAGACCTCGGAGGGGGTGTTATAGATTGGTATCAAAGTGTGGTTGTGCTCTCCTTAGGCTGTGCATTGGTCATGCATTCATGTTGGTTGCATATGTGTTCCTTATGCATGTAGTCAATGTGCTTGTTTCATTTGCATGGTGTTGGTAATGGTTTTAGTGATGTCGCCATGTCAAGGTTGAAGGTGTCATTATGGAGTATCTCTTCATGTGTTTATGGTTGATTATGAAGTGTTAGGTACATCAGTGTTCACATATTATCAAGCGCATGTGATGTGATTGTTGTTTTCATGCATGAGGTCATCATTTATGTGGTTGATAGGGTCAGACATTAATGACTAGACTCTAGCTAGAATGATGTCAATATGGTTTGGTACTCATGTTTTATATGTCTAGATGCAGTTGTTATACACGTATGGCCTTGGTTATAGTTATGCATTAATGGTAGGTCAAACATGCCTTGTGAAGTCATTGTATGCAATTTAGGTCATCATGGTGCTATTGGTTGTTATGATGCTAATGTGTTGGCTGAGATAGAGAAGGAGATGCAAATCATCATAATGACATTGTAGCATTAGAATTTGGGATAAGAGAATATTGTTATACATGTATTGCATTTTTGGAATTTAGGTATGTATGTCAAGTATTGGTGTATGCATTAGGTTTATATACATTAGGGTTATGTACATGTATTTTGATGTTAGGGTTACATTCATGATGGATGTTAGTTGATTAGTCAAGAATGATAGTAACCTGTAGTTGTATTCATTGCTATTGTTGTTTAGGTTAGATAACTTGATGATTATGTTATATGATATATTATTGATGAGTATGTTATCGGTTAACTTGTTGTTGCTTTATGACCATTATCTTGACGATTTGGTTTTATGTTGTTGATGAGCATGATATATAGCTTATTGTCGTTATGTGCTATTAACTTGATGATTAGGGTAATTTCATTGAGATATTGATGTTGTAATCTGGATTGGTCATATGCATGATGATTATGATCATTGCATTAAATATCTTGATGTTATATGTATTGTGTTAACTTGATTTTACCTATGCAGGTGGTTATGGTTGCGATATTCAGGTATGAGCTGACATAGTTGTGATATCATGGCATACTAGTTGAGAATGATATTACATATGGGATTGTTATTCATGAATGATAAATTCTTATGAGCTTATGACGTGAACATCTTAGTTAGTATTGTTATGGATATCATGATTTATGTTTGAGTTGATATATTTTGAAGTTGCATCGTGCTAACCTAGCTTTATTGTGTAGACAAGATAACCTCCCTTGATATACATTAAGGTATGAGTTTTCTTATGTCGTATATTTGGTGCTTGGTTGTTTGATTATGACATCAATTTGGTGTTTGGGTGTTTGTTGCCTAGTTGATTTATTTAACATAGTATGTTTGCAACTTGGTTTAATGTTTGATGAATTTCATAATATGAGTATGCGTTCCAATGATATTTCTTTAAGATGGTTTTACTAACACATATGTGGAGACAGTTGATATGTACTTGAGTGTAGTAGGTAATAGTTGTAGCATTATGTCTAATGACTATGAGTTAACTATGGATTATGACATGACTGTTTTTAAAAGTTGATTTTAAATTGATAGATATGATTTTCTTGATATTTGGAACATGTGGTTGACATGTATCAGTAGTTGCAGGAAACATGCTTGGTAGTAGCATGATGAGGTAATAATTGGTGTGTTTATATAACTAACAATTGGGTGACATGATAGTATATAGTAAGACTCAGTTGCTACAAGGTAAAGGTAAAAGAAATGAATCAGGTGAGAATTCTATTGCCTATGTTTGGAAACCCTAATTCCAAACGAATGGTTTCTTTGCATACAGGGAGTCTTCTTAACCTTGATTTTGTTTGACATTATTTCGATATGTGCTAGATTCATGAACATGTATTTGACATGTATATTAGCTAGTTTCTAGTTACAGGTAGATCTATCAAGGAACTGGATTCCCTTGAGAGATGGCGTGGATGTGTTTAGTTGCAAGCAACATGCTTGGCACAACAAGGTAAGGTAACTTGTGCATTGTTATATTTATTTATGTGCTAATAGTTATGTGTTTATGGCAATATGATGCAGGGGACTACATGGGAAAGAGAGGTTTCCATGAAATCTTGAAGAAGTCTATGGTTGAGTTTCCCTGGGAACCATGAGGATTTATTCATGTTGTTTGTTGTTAGTCTTGTGTTTTTGGTCTTTCTTGATTTGATTGCACTTGATCTTTAGATTTATTTATGTCTAGAGTATGGCCATACCACTTTGTTTACAAAGTCATGTTGTTATTTGGTCTTGTGGTTTTCTTGTTGTTGTTGCTTCCGTTCTTTCCTTTTATGTTGTGGATAGGTTATACCAAATGATCCATCAGCAAAGTGAAAGTAGTGTGGTCTGCGGCATGCTAAGACAAGCATGGATAAGACACTAGAAGTAGGGTTGCTTGGTAGAATCTGTGTGGTTTTGGATGTGTGGTACTACTTTTGTGCATATGTTGTATATGTTGCACATGTTGCATTTGTGATGTTGTGTGCATATGGTGCTCTGCACGTGTGGGATATGCGGTAATGTGTACATATGATGTTGTGTACGTGTTGGATATGCAGTGCTATGTACATGTGGTGTTGTGTGCATTTTGTACATGTGGTGCTATGTACATATGGTGCGGTGTGTATGATTGTGCAAGTGGTGTTGTGTGCATGTGGTGTTGTGTACATGTGTACAAGTGGTGCTATGTGTAGGTGGTGTTGTGTACATGTTGTGCATGTGACATTGTGTACATGTGGTGTCATGTACATGTCATGTGTGTGGTACTATGTAGATGTGGTCTTGTGTACATGTTGTATAGTAGTGCAGTGTACATATGGTGTCGTGTACATTGTGCAGGTGGTGTTGTGCACACGTTGTGGAGGTGGTGCTTGGTATATGCAGTACTGGTTTATGTGTGGGATTGAGTGCATGTCGTACATGTTGTGTTACGGGCATGCAATACTATGTATGTGCATTGTGTAGTCATGGTGTCATGACATATGCATTCATTGTGTTGCACTCTAGATACGTATTTGGGTTATGTTGTGCATCAGGTGTAGGTGCAGGTATTATGTTGTATATCAGATGTAGGCGTAGGTATTATATTGTATGCACTAGGTGTAGGTGTATGTGTTGTATGTCAAGTGTAGGTGCAAGTATTGCATGGAGTTGTATGTCGTGTGTGGTTGTATGTGTGTGATGCAAACTATGTATAGGTGCACCTAGTTGAGAAGAAGGCAGTAGGTGTTTGTTGGGTGCGACAACTAATATGGTGTGTGTACGAAATAAGAAAAAAGGAAAACGTAAGGATAGATGAAGGATAAGTATCGATATTTTATTTCATCTTTATTATACATGCGGTTTATGATTATTGTTTACGATTATTACATGTGAATTATGATTCTTGTTTACGATGGTTACCCGTGATTTATGATTTTTATGGTTATGTTTTGAGCTAACCTGATGTGATATTTTTATACAAGTTTTGGTCAAATATTCTAGTTTGACTTGTTGTGACAGGAAGAAAACAGGATTGCAAATGCACCTTATTCCAAGCTACTAGTGAGGTATGATTTAAAGTTATTTCAATTTATTTTAAATCTAATGGAAGTTATGTGTTTGGAACAAGAATGCATGAACATTCCCAATTGAGTGGATGAAATCGACTGCAAGAATTTGCAGCAACAACAAAAGAAATTGGAACATGCAGCAGTATGCTGGTAAAACAGTTCAGGAACAGGCCATTGTGGGACACTAGTACCCAATAGTTTCCGTTGATTTCCATGAGCATGTTAGGAATGGTATAATGGTTTTGAGGTAGGTATATGCCTTCGTTGTTTGACCTTACGATGCGAGGAAGCCTTGCCAAGGGATGGTTCACTTGGGATAGGGGGTGTCAGGGAACTTGGAAAGTGAGTGACTGCACAGAAAGCGTGATTGAATTTCCCAAGGGATTGTGTAGTAGAGAAGGGAAGGCCACAGATGGATTTGTTTTAGTCATTAGCATTGCCATATGGAATCATATGCACATTGGGAGTGCGCCCTGAAACAATGAGCCAACAAATATTCACTGAGAAGGAACGTGGACCAGGATTGTAGTGTTGGACATTGGATGCAACTTTGATTGTGGCAGTGGATTCTGGAGTTCCTGGGAAGGAGGTGAATCCTGGTATTACATTGAGGGTGGAGATTTGAGCTTCTAAATTCCCTTGTCAATTAATACATGCATCATATCCTTTATTTGTTGGTTTATCAAATGTGCATACGTGTATATGATCATTGTAAAAACCACAATGAGATGAGTTATAAAGCTCTAATATGTGGTATAGTTGTTATCTGGTCATGTTGTCATGATGTTTTGATTTTGAGTGTGTCTTTCATTTTAAATATTGCAACGAGCTGTGTCATAAAGATCCATGGGAAGTATGTTTTGTTTTCAGTAGTCTTACTAGTAATAGGTGTCGATGAACACCTAGGATGGTTTTCCTCTAAGGGGGAGGATATTGTAACATCCCTTGTAAAAATTCCATGTAAAAATATATAAATAATATAGATGATGGGATACGTATTCCAAGCTGAATATTGGGTAGGACATCTAGGGGGTGTTCATTTGGTTGTTTATGATTAAGGAATTTTGCAAAGGAAATCACTAAGGAATTAAAGAGGAAAAATGGCATTTTTGCCACATTTATTTATGAAAATAATGGAAATTAGGAAAAAAGTAAGGTTAAAGGTCACAAGTTGCAGGTGAGGAGGAAAATGAAGGAAAATAATGGAAAATGAATAAAATAGAGGCCACATTCATAAAAAGGCTTCTGAGGATCAATTAGCAAGCTTCTTCTCTTTAATGTTAAGCTCTTAGGTAGTGTATGCTCTTGGCTCACGTATTTTCTATGGTTATGCATGGGATCAAGAAAGGGAAAGAAGGAAATAGGAAGAAAAGATCAAGTAGGGAAAGGCAGGATCAAGCAACTACAACATAATTCATTGTAGGTATCAACTTGCATGTGTATCTTCCTTGCTAGATTTGGCATGCATGGTATTTCATGTAGTTTTTTTTTCTATCATAGCATGGGTTTTGCCAGGTGTGACATTGTTTTCAGCTTAGCCTTGCCATTTCAAGATAACCATAGTGTAATGGGGCTCTCATGTTTTGGTTGACATGGATTTCTAAATGGATTGAAATCTAAGTGAGGTGGATCTCCCTGAAATGATAGAACTCCTCAATCAGACTATGGGTTGCAGTAAAGACGAATTTTGTGTTACCTTAGTGGACCTAGGAATCCTTGTCAGTGAGTGGCAGGATATACGGTAAAGCCAAGAGGTGGTTTGCTCTCCATTGGGCCTAGTAATCCTGATTTTGGGATATGCAGTAAAGCCTAGAGAGTGGGTCTCAGTTTAGGGCCTAGTGATCCAGTGTGGATTGCGATAGAGCCTAAGAGACTGGGGTCTTGGTTTAGGGCCTAGTGATTTGGGTTTGGATTGCAATAAATCTTGAGAGACTAGGATATAGGAAAAATTGTCACGCTGTAGGTGGATAAATCCAATGGTATCCATGTTTATTTGGCCTAGTGATCGGGTGGAGATCATGGTAAAGCTTGTTATGACGTATTAATAATGCTAGCCTAGTGATCCGGGATGGATTAGAGTAAAGCCTGGTTTCTATTTGTGAGGATGAGGTTGTTTAGCCTCGATATGCCCTGGTTGGTTGTTTCTATTTGTCCCACATTCATGCTTGGAATATGGCATGGGGGTGAATGGATGAAGAGAGATTTGGCTCATCCATTCTATGGTTGAGTGGAACGTGGTAGTCCCATCTTCAGTTGGTTCATTGCATTGATTAATGAGAAATTCATTCCATTGATTTTCATGTGTAAATGTATTGGTGTATATATGGATTTTGATGGTTGATATGTTTATTGTAATTATGTTCCTTTTATGCTAGTTATATGCGCATTTTATGACAACAATTATGTATGGTTCTTAGCATGTTTTCAATTGTATGTGAATGAATAATGTATCTATGATCTAATAGATGATAATGCAGCAAATGACACGAGGAAACAATTGTTCATGGAAATTTTCAAATAAATAAGAGATCCCTACACATAGCTTTGTTGTTTACACTTGTAGGTTACGTGTTGATGATATGTGTGATGAAATACCTATCATGGCTAGCAGGGGTCTAGTTAATGTCTTGATAAACTATTTACTTTTACATTATTGTTTCCATGTGCTTCAGTTGATTTTGATCTTTCATTACATTCTTGGCTGTGGCTTGGGCTCTAGGCCTGAAAAAGTGGCTTAAATCCTAGGGTACCTCACACAAATCTAGAAATTTTGGTCCACAGTTGCTAGCATGGAGGGATATGAGAGTGAATTTGGGTTTTTGGTTGCCCCCTTGCCCATAGCATGAGAGAAACTATGACCTAAGAGCTATATAATAATAGTGGGACCTAGGGACATGCTATCTAAGTGGTTGACTTGTCTCCTAAATGTTTCGGTTATGATGTTGGATGACCATATGTCATGTTCTATTGATTCCACTTCCTTAAGCTGACATATGAGGTAAAATCTGATCATAGTAGCCTCTCAACTCATGTTTACCTTGGTTGGCATGGTTAGTTTGGATAGACCTGGGAGGGGGTGTTACAGTAGCTCACCTTCCTTGACCAAAAAATTCTTCATTAGGATGAACCTCAAATACAAGAATCTTGGATTCTTCCTTGGAGCACCTAGCTGATCAAAAACTCATATCAATGCCTTGATTACTCAAGGAAAGTTCATGATTTTCAAGTTTTGTCTCATCTTGTTTTATTCTCCAAAACCTACTGTCAATTTCTCTTATCTTGGTAGAAATTCTTTCTTCACTAGTTTCCTAAGGTAACCTCTTCATGTTTCATTCTCACGCAATGTGACCAAGTTTGTGGAATTTAAATCATTTTCTGTTGTTCTTGAATGAAGGACCAATAAACATACATTTTATGCTATTGAATCCATTTGGATCTTGTCTACTTGCAAACTTCCCTTGGGAGGCCTGATAATTATTTCTTTAAAATTTATTTCATGTGCTTTGCAATCCCTAGCCTTATGCCTCAAATTTGTTTATTAAAATATATAAACAAGAAATATACTTTGATACCTAGATAATAAAGGTTTCCTTGAAGATTTTTTTAAGATATTATGTCTTGAAGAAGGCTTGATCCTTTATTGATGCTTTTCCTCCATTACATTGTTGCCTAGTTTCTAGTAGGGCTTCTTGAGAACATCAACATAGCTTCCTATAGAAGCAACACTTCTAATCCCATTTTGAATTTCACTGTAATTTGGCTTTTGAATAAGGCCAACTTTGTCTTCAAATATTTCTTCAAATTTAACCTTTGGAGACTTGGAGCATGAATCTTATTTTCATGGAGATTTACCTATATAATGAAGACATGTTTTGTTGCATGGTAATATCTGATGGCTAAGAATTTCATCGAATACTTGAGCAATGTTCAAGTTCTTATTGATATTTTCAACCTCAACCCTCAATGAACCAACTTCTTCTTCAATCTCCTCACATTCTCCATCCTTTTTCATCATTTCCATCTTCACTACTTCTTTCATTTTTTATATTCTTCAAGTTGGGATCTCAAGGAGATGATTTATTGTTTTGCTTTGATACATTTGTGATTCTTCTCTTCGGAGTCTTGCACCTTACTTTTCAACAGGTTCTCTAAGGCATCCTCATTCTGTTTAGATTCTTTTAACTATTTTCTAAAATGTCAACATCATTATCCTTTCTTTCCAATAGCTCCCTTTGTTCTGCGTTAAGAGATGTGAAAATCCTTAGTTCTTGTAGAATAATAGTGAGATCATATTGAATAAGTTTCAAATCTTGTGGCTAACCCCTTGATGCATCTTCAACAATAGGTCGATATTCAAAAGCAGCAACCACCATTCCTGCTGCATCCTTTGCATTCTTTATCATTTTGATTGTTGGTGTTTTCTAGTGTAGCTTTTAATGAAATAATTTTGGCTTCCAGTGCCTTACAATGAATTTTTGTTTCTTTCATCTAGGTTTGCCTCACCTCATCCAAAATTATTGCTTCTTCTAATTGGGCCTTCAAAGTAGAAATATCATGGTCTTGCTCTTTCTAGATTTTTTTTTCCTTTTATAATTTTGGAGTTGCTCTTCTAAATGACTACCCTATCTTCTTTAAGCTTTTAATTATTTTAAGGAATCTTTGAGTTATCATTCATAGTACACTTCTGCCTCAATTTATTCTTCTACTTCCTCTAGAAGATTATCCTAAATTACATTAAGAACATCATCTTCATGATTTGTAACAGGTCATGGACACATAGATGTATAGTGACATTCATCTCCACAATTGAAGAAAAATGCAATACTTTTGTCCTCTTTCTGACTATTTTCAACATCCATGATCATGAATAAGATGTCTTCTTTAGGATGTGATGTATTTCTCACATAATTGTAGCCCTTCCTTTTCTTAGATAATTTCTTCTTACTCTTCCCTTTATTGGCCATAACTCCTTTAATCTAGCTTTTAGCAGTTAACTGTTCTTGGAGGAACCCACTCTAATTCCAATTCTTAGAAAAAAATTCACTCTAAGAGAGGGAGAGGGTGAACCAATGTAATGGTAAAATTATCTTTTTAAAACATTTTGTCAATAAATAAACATGTAGCAGTGTACCATAACAATTTGCATCATAACAATAAAAGAAACCATGCATCAAGAAGCCATCATCACATCAACATAAGAATATACAAGATTTTACGTGGAAACCCTTGTGGGAGAAAACCACAAATTCTTTGTCTTCTTCTTCTTCAATTCATTTACAAATATTTTTAGGCACAACCCTACATAAGGCACACACCCCCAAGATGTGCAAGAAAATACTTGTAATAGGCTAAAGCCTGATTAAGGCACCAACCATAGTGGAGGAATGCACCTCCTTCTTTAACTTCATTTGGAACAATTTTCATAAAATTTCAACTTGGATCCTGTTGATGCCCCGAAAATCGTTACATCAACATTGGGGGATAACCACCCGGTCCGGACCTTAATACAACTCCTTTTCCATTTGGGATGGTGGCTCTGACTGGATATAATGGGACCAATTTCCCAGTAATGAATAAAAGGGGGTGGATGAATGATTGGTTTTCTAATAAGTGATAATAAATAGAGGACTTATTCTATGAGCGAAAAAGTAAATGACTATTTTATCCCAGGAAGCTTCTACTCTTAAGTGCAATGTTTAGTGATTTGTGTTCACTGATAGGCATATAGATGACACTATTCAGTAAACAAAGACATTCATTTAAATGATAATTGCTTCGTTCAAATAGTTGAACGAAGTAATTGATAAAACATTGTTACACTTCTCTTTTTATATTACTGATATATGCATGACTGAAAGAATAGCAAACTGTAAACATCCAATAGTGGAAAGTATAAAGTTTACTGTTAAAACACATTCACATATTCAATAATAGAAAGAATGATTAAACAACAATTCACATAAAAGGAATAAATTCAGACATAGATAATAGTACCATATGAGTTGCGAATCATTCCCAATGCCAATCGCGATTTGAATTCCTTCTTCCGACTCAGAAATACTTTTAAATAAAGGAAATAGTGCACATCCACATAAAAGCTTCGTTATCAAAATTTGGAAAGATTGGTTCAGTTTTCATAAAAGAATATACCTGAAGTACAGTAGTGCAACTTCCGGCTTAAGTCATATACAAAAACTTACAACCCTTTCTAAATACATGAAAGGGTCTATAAATACTAAACTAAGCTAACAAACTACAAAATTAAAATGCTACTAAATTGGTATAATCCGATCTTCGATATCTCTCCCACAGTGATCTGGTAATCGGCAGCAATGATTTATCATTCTGGCTGTTTGCCTTTTGTCCTGAGTTGGCATATTGCCAGCATTGGTTCCACTTCTTGAGGGCGGCTGAGACGAGAATTGATTTGAGCAGCATAGGTGGCATCATGTATATCGGGAATGATACACCCGATTGCATCCTTTAGGAATTTTAGGGCGGCTCTCTAGCTGTATGGTTTTACTAGGAACAGCCAATAGGTGTCCCAAGTTAAACTTTTAATTCCTGAGATCAATCTCCCATTCATTTCCAGCTCTTGGTGACATGACTGCTCCAATGTCTTGGCTGATAATAATTTACCAGAAGACTCATGTTTGTGTTTCGCCGGGTTCTGTCTCCATTCCCGTATAGGCTCCGACTCAGTTTCATTCTCATCTAGAAACTTCTCCAGAAATGCTTTATTATACTTCTTCTCTGGTTTGGGAAAATGGTACATTTGTCTCAAATTGTTGGGCTGAAATGAACCGAATACACTCCCATCAATAGTGCAGAATGTTCAATTGCCCATCTCACCACATCCGTATATGGAAGAATTTGCTCTTGAGCCGCTATCCTGTGTAGGTAGGAATCAGCCAAATCTTTTAAAGTAGCATCAGATTTTTGACTTAAGCCTGCTGTAGCTCGTACCGATGTTTGCTGAGGTTCCTCGGCTTCAACCAGGTTGTAAATATTATGCCAAGTAGTACTGCCGAGGCCGAGACATGTGGTATTTGAGATTATCCCTTTTTTCTTGGTCCCGGATCGGTGGCATGTTGTCCTATTACCGCAGAAGCTGAAGTCGTTCCATATTTCTTAGATTTCTTCCCCATTTGGTCTGAAATCGCTACTGGGGAAAAACTTTGCACAAGAGAAAAATGAACGTAATGCGGAGAATAGATGGCGAAAACCAAGTATGGAGGAATTGTGTCAATCAATGAATAATGGAAGATTTATCATAAGGCTCTCGCGGATACAATATCTGAAGGGATTTAGGCATAACTGCTCCATTAATTGGTCGTTTAAACCTGTCAATCATTTAAATGCTCATTATATCCTTTACTTGCCGAATAATCATTTAAGCGTGGATTTGATTTTTTGGCGGTTGGACGCAAGAGAATCACTATCGGGAAGAGAAAATGCTTTTAATGATAATTAATATAATATACCGAAGTCATATCAATCCTTTTCAAAAGTCACGTTTGGCTTTATCGCAATCAGTGATCGGAGGAAGCCTTGGGAAATCTTATTTGAGTTTTTGTGGAATCCCTGATCGCCGATAGCGATATCGCTTGACTCGCATCAGGAGCTTTAAGGAGGAGAGTTCGTTATATTCATATCGAAAAGGAAAAGCAAAGTCTCGTAAACGAAAAGATTTTCCTTTTTAAAAATAGAAAGAACCAAGTCTATTGGTATGAAAGTTGTGGGCCGAGCTTTTTCACGGCCAACTTTGTTGAAAATATAAGCTAAATAGTTTGCGTAGATCCGTCCATTACATGAAGCTATTTGCCGTGAGAGATTAAAATTGGATGCTCTCAAGGCTAATGCCAACCAATATCTTGGATTGAGTTCTGAGACCGGATCAGAGGGAAAGTCTTTAGTGATCGGGATATTTGAAAAAACTATAGATGGATTGATCGGGATAAGCGAACGAATAGCATCTGTAGGTAAGGGCTCCCAGGTAAGTGAAGCTTTCGTGTTCCAATTCCCTGCCAAAAGATAGAGATATGGTACCATACCCAAATGGATCATTCAGGAATCCCTTACGGGTCCTCATAGGTATTCTATGAAAGCTGAAAGATTCGAAATGAATCGATCGTCGCATTTTTGGGAGGACTCAAATTGGTTTTAATTATTCCACGAATGCCCATTAAGGAAATGGATCATACAATTTCAGTAAAGATCCCCTAGAATTGGGGGAATTGTCACTCTCTTTCTATAACATTTTTAGCGGGAGATCCATGGCTTAGAGCTTTCACTCGATCCGAAAATTCATTTCTAAGGAATCTCTTTTCTTTTCATGGTATGATTCATTCATAAAAGGAGCCTCAGATGAACAAAGAATTCTAAAATGATCTCTATATTAGTAGCTTTTCCCCAGAGACCAATACACTAGGTAAAAACATAAAAGAGATTCCTTTTATTCCATCACTTGAGTATGAGCCAAAAAAATATTGAGAAACTTTGGTCCTCACAAGACCTAAGCAAGTTAATGAGCTATTTCCAAT